>CAUYSK010074264.1:0-12097 GCA_963575035.1 Avahi laniger | reverse complement strand
TTGCATTTCCCTGATGATTAGAGATGTTGAGCATTTTTCTTTATGTTTTTGGGCCATTATTCTGTCTTCTTTTGAAAAGTTTCTGTTCATGTCCTTTGCCCACTTTTTGATAGGGTTGTTTGATTTTTTCTTGTTAATTTTAAGATGTAGTAGAAAACCCAAGTAGAGATGTTGCATAGATAATTGAGTATACAATTGTGTAGGTTTTAGAGTATATAAAGACTGGAGTTGTAACACTGGGAGTTAGGAGCATATGATGGTATTTGAAGCCATAGGACTAGACATGATCACGTAAGGACAGAATGTAGTTGAAGAAAAGAAGGGCTCCAGGACTAGGCTCTTGGGTGGAACAGAATAGGGAGGGCCAATCCAGGAGACTGAGAATGAGTGGTGAGTGAAGTGACAGGAAAATTGAAAAAGCAAGGTGTCACATGAAGTGGGAAGAAATGTTCCACTATTGAGAGAGTATCAGCTGTGAAGAGTGCTGCCAAGAGGTCAGGCAGATAGGAGCCTAGGGGTGACCATTGCATTTGGTAATATGAAAGTCAAAAGAGTTTGTTTTTCTTAAAAGAAAAGATTTGGTAGATCAGCATGTCCATCAACAGGGTTCATCCAATAAGGAGAAGAAACGGTGGTATGGAAAGGTGGCAATTGCAGCAGCAAAGTTGTTGAGGGGATGGAGGGGTAGGACTCAGACAAAAGGATTTAGCCTTTGAAAGAGCAGAGGCATGTTTATTCAAGGAGCTGCTTTGGAATTACCAGACCTCTTCTCTTACAAAGTGCTCTTCTCTTATATAAATCATCTCATTTGATTCTCACATGATTCTCATGTATCGATCATTCCCAATTTCTGGAGGAGGGAAATAAAGTTTAGAGAGGTTGGATAATTTCTCCTAGAATATGCAATTAATAACTAATACACTTAGAATTCAAACTTTGTTTTGCAACTCCAAACTTACGTTCTTCACACTACCGAATATCATGATAAAGTCCCCCTTCCAATGTTCTGTCTGACACAGTGTGGCAAATGTCTACAATATATCAGGTACAAAGAAGTATAGTTGCTTTGAAGTCATTATTCCCATTTAGTGATTTAGTGATCAGTAAATATTTGGCAATTTTGAGTTTGAAGTCCTTGGAATCTATTCATGTGAAAGTATTATGTCCATATGATTTTTTTCTGAATTTAATGGCTGCTGAAATATAACAGGGCCATAATTACATTTCCAACTAAAGAGCTTTCAAAACACTCAAAAACTAATGCCTTTCTTAACAAATTTGGTTCATATACTCAGGTTAACCAAAAATTACTAGTTTATTTGTTAACATTTTAAAGGGAGTCTCACCCAACAAAATAGCAATACAGCTAAACATCTGGTTATTAAATATAAAAAACAATTTTACAGCAAGGAAAGTACAAATTCCAATCAACTAGGGATGCAATGTAGAAGAATTTATTATCCTATGGTCCAAAAGCCATGGAATTTGACATCAAATGTCTTGGCTTAAAGTCTCAGGTCTTGTAAACTTTCTTGGTGATCTCTTTCAAGTTGTTTAATATCTTGGTTTTTCATTAGTAAAATAAGGCTAATAATATTTATACAAAAGAGCTGTAAAAAACACAAATGGGTTAATCCATTGAAATAACTTTGTAAACAGAGAATACCTGTTGGTTATTATTGTGCATATAATACTATCTGGTATGTTTTACATTTCTTTTTTATTATTATATTTTTTATTTCAGAATATTATGGGAGTGAAAATGTTTAGGTTACATATATTGCCTTTGCCCTGCCTGAATCAGAGCTTTAAACGTGCCCATCCCGCAGACAGTGCAACTGCTAACAAGCATTGTAAGCCAAAGTACCTCTCCCTTCTGCTAATAGTGTACCATTTCTTATGGGTACTTGGATAAAAGAAAAGAGCAATTGCTTTTATAGGGACATTTCTCATCTTGCTTTTCTGAAAAAGTCTTCTGGCTAGGTGCAGTAGCTCACGCCTATCTGAGTACTTTGAGACCCCAACATGGGAGGATCGCTTGAGGCCAAGAGTTTGAGACCACTCTGGGCAACATAGTAAGACCCTGTCTCCACAAAAATAAAAAAACTTTAAAAATTAGCCAGGCATGATGGTGCATCCCTATAGTCCTAGCTACTTGGGAGGCTGAAGTGGGAGGATCATTTGAGCCCAGGAGTTGCAGGATGTAGATGAGCTATGATTACATCACTGCACTCCAGCCTGGGCAATAGAGTGAGATCTCATCTCTAAAAAATTTTTTTAAAAAGCCTTCCCAAATATTTTGAAACTGCATCAGTCCCATGTTCCCAGAGAAACATGTCCACTATTGCTACCATAGCACAGTAGTATATAGTAACTCAGACTAACATTGATTCTAATAACAAATGAGCATTGATGGTCTATTATATTCCAGGCTCTGAAAGAACTACACATCAATATAGAAAAAGGACTGTGATACATTTCTGCCTTTCCATCAGTTCGCAGTCGTAAGAGAGCATCTTCTCAGTATAAAGTTACTTAGCTATGCATCTTCTCTCCCTATCCTACACCTGCCCTCACTCCCAGCTATGAATAGTAGAATGCCAAGACCTTTGTCTTGGTCATGTTTAATCTCCCTCATATTATCTAGTACAGTACCTTGCTCATAGTAGGTGCTCAATAAATGATTGTTGGATTGAAGAAATATTTTTAGTGTGTTTTTAGAAATATTTAAAAGTACTGGTAGACTAACAAGCAAGGTGTTTTTCCACATAACATCTCTCTGGTTACATTTAACAGCAAGTTAAAATTAGATCTTTTTTTTTTTAAGAAAGAAAACCATAGCAACTGTGATGCTGAATGTTTCAGAGAGCACATTTTTAAGGACTCTCTTTTTCTGAATTGCCCATGTTTGAGCTGCCTATTTCAATCAAAAATCTAATAAATAATCTGTGGCACTAATAGCCATGTAAACCACTGATTGAATCTATGAAGCAATAGAAACTCTCACCTAGAACAGAATACTTGATGAAATACTTGAAGAAAAAAAATGTGTTGAAAATCCACTGAATAAATTTAAAATGGTTACGCGCTAGAAATGATTGAACATTAACCTCTCTTTGTTTCTTGTACTTGTATTTATTATAAAACCTTGGAGACTGTTCTAATGTTTCATATCAATATTTGCTGGAGATCTTTTTTTCAGGCATGTTTCTATGAGGAAATCAATTTTACAGGCTGCCTTCTAAATTAAAGAATGAGTATTTTTACAGAATGTTATCAGCAAACACTTCTTTGACATACATAATGATTGTCTAAGAGTTTTCTCTAAAAGTATTTTTATTGAAGTAATGATTAAAGTGTAGCTCAGTGCCTCAGGAACGCTGACTAATGTCATGTTAATCAACTTGACTACTAAAAAAAAGTGAAGAGGTTGATAGTTTAAATCTAGCTGGTACATGATTCACTTGAACTATCAGAGAAGAAAATGTACTTTACCTAGGACCAAATTTAAAACAATAACAACAAAAAAGTCCAGCAAAACCCCTCAGAAACAGCTTTTTCAAAGTTATAGGCCATACCTTCATAAAAAATCCAATTTTGTTTCTCTTAAAATATGTAAATTAGCCTTCGATTCACAGCATTCACATTGATCAACATCTATTGAATGCTGACTCTATGCAAAGCTCCCAACTAAATGTCAGGATAAGTAAAGCATATTTCTGCTTTTAGGGAGCTTATTAGAAGAAATAAGCCATTCAGGCACAACTGTGATATAAAAAATAAGTGCTGTCAATGCCATCAGGATTCTGAGGAGGTAAAAATGGATGACTCCCGGCTAGATTTGGACAGGTACAATGAAGTGGAAACAGGAAGATGGGGAATTCTTTGTTGATAGACTGAAAATGGGCATCTTTTGGAATTAACAAGAAGTTCAGCTTGACTTCAGGGAATTTATAGAAGTAGTGCTAACTAAGGCTTAAAACACCAATTGGGCTAGGTGGTAAAAGGCCTTTAATTCCACATTATTTAAATGGAGTTTTATAATTTTTAAAAGCTGTAAGCAGGAGGTTCCATAACTCTTCTCTGCGTGTGCAGCAACTTTTTATAAAGAATAGGCTCTAAATCTGAAATTGAAGTGACCTGATTTGCAACGAGCACTGAAAAATATTGTTTGAGTTTGTTTTTTTCAGCCTGTGCATCTAGTAGACTTTTAGACATTCAAGTATTTGTTCTGAATTTGGAGGGGAGGAGGCTGAATTATTGTTTTTTGGGTAAATTTGGAGTAATTGATTTTCTGGATATTTGAAAGCTAAACATTTGCTGACATATTTATTCCCTCTGAGTGTTCTGTGTGTGCCACATATGCTTTTTTTTCCTTCTCTATTATTGTTTCTTGCATAAAACTGTCCTGAAAACCAAAATAATGATTTCCACAGAGAGGTTTAAGGACTGATGCAGAAGTATTCAGAAGCCTATTTCTTAAAAATAATAAAATCTTTCTTCTTGCAGGGAGAGAAAGACTTGGGTGGGAGACAGCTGGGAGGATGGTTGGGGTGGGGGGAGTTTGGAGAAAAAAATAGGCAGAGCAAGAGAGAGTGGGAGGGAGGGAAATGGAGAGAGAGACAGAGAGAGAACAATTACCGTCTAGAAGAAATGGTTATAAAGAAAACTTTATACTCTTATATGTGTTCAAGAGATGTGAAATAAATACATCAGAGAGCTAATGCTGCTGTAGAGGCTAAAAATGTTACTAACGACAACAGCTACAGATATTCTGACACGTTTTAGCCTCTGGTGCTTTAAGTAGAGAGCGAGATTAGATAAGATACCTGGAAGGTATCATGAAAATTTTGAGGCAGCTCACAAACCAATATTTCCTGTTTATACTTTTACAGTCTATTGTGAGAATGAATATGAACCAGAGATCTTTAAAACCAGGTATTTTGAGCTTTAAACAAGTTTCAAGAGCAGCAGCTCTGCTACTGAGAGAAACTTATTCACACAGATGTATACCCGGGAGTGTCCATAAACCAGAGATCTTAACTGGAGGATATAAGCTAATTTTTACTCAATCCATATGTGGCACAAAAGCAAACTCAAGATAAGAGTGATGGCCAAAAAAGTTTTCCCCTTGCCACTCAGAGTAGCCATATTAGTAATCCAAAAGATATATTTGACGGCAAATGATTCCAAGAGAGGAAAAGCGAAGAGGGCGTTGCCCAAAGTAAGCTGTGTTGATGGGGCCCATGATCCCGTTGATCTCCTTCAATGCTGAGTATAACGCATGTCGCCAAACGCGGGTTTGGCTGTCGACCACCGAAGAGCCAGACGTGAGAGGAGAGTGGTGGTGAAGCAAAGGTGGTTTATTCAAGTGCCAGCAGCCTGAGGAGACGGTAGACTGCTGTCTCAAAGGCCATCTCATCTCCCCTGCCTACTGAGCAACTTATAAAGGGAGAGGGTGAAGGGGGTTGGTGGCAAAAAGCAAGCTTTGTGCAAGTCATCATGTTATCAGCAAATAACAGGTCACCTGGAGGATCTTGTCACCAGCAGTCTGTGGTTGGCCTGTTCCAGATACTTGATCTGTTTTTCCTCAAAGCAGTTTTCTAATCTTATGCTCTGCAGCTACGTAAGCAGGTAACAGGTTAATTCTAAACTTTCGAGACAGAGCAAACTGAAAACATACTGGAAGCAAAATGGCTTCCCTTTATCCAGCCTAGCATGTAGTCTGAATGGCCCTTGGGATGCGCTTACACATAGACTGGCAAAAATTTCAACTTTTTAAATGTTTTCACTCCATAGAAACACAACTCTGGTATGCCAGTATAAATCACTGGGGGAATATTATTTTAGTATTTAACTTTTACAAATTAATATCCAAGATGGCCATAATTAATATTAGAATTATGGAAATGTGATCTTTCTTATGAGACAGTAAAGACAGTCAGGTAGGTTCTTTGACATGTCCACATATGACCTTGAACTTTTTCTCATGATGCATACGTATACTGGTAAGGAGGGGGAAAGTACCTCAAAGGTTAGAACCAGAAACACAGTTTCATTTCCTCCTTCACTTTCCTTGAGGATCTACTGGGTCAAAGTTCAGGGTGTTTTAGAGGTGCTTTATAGGCAAACCGCTGTCTTTCCAGCAAACAAATGAAAATGATCAACAACATTAACAAAATTATAAGCTTTGCGAAGCTACTCAAGACTTTCTCTTGAGTCAGGCACTGTCCTTATAGATGAAAAGCACAAATGTTAGCTTTGGGCTCATTGTTATCTTATTATTATAGTCAGCCCTTCTTTCTGGCTGTTTTCCTCTTTCTTTGTGGTTTGATAGAAGTCTGCTATTATTAATAGCTGTGCTAAAGAGCAGCCTGCTGTAGAGGAAGTGCCCCAGGCTGGGAGCTAGTGAGTAGCAGTCCCAGGGAGGAAAAGGTAGATTCTGTTAACAAACAGCAGTATGACCTTGAATAAGCAACTCAACCTCTCTATCCCTTAGTTTCTTTGCAAAATGTAGTCTTTATTGTTATTTACCCCACAAAGTTGTTTTTAGGACAGAATGTGATAGCTGAAAGAATCCAAAATGACAGAAACGAACCATACCAAATAATTATTAGATCTTAGGACATTTTATATTTTGAAACAAATCTAGAAGCAAATATGGTATACAGAAACCTTGAAACCAAAAGATTATTAGCCATATATTTTGAGCATAGTGCTTTCAGAAAAATGCTTCATCTTGATATAATATACAATGCTGATACCATTGCTTCAAAAATATTAATACAGTAGACTCAAGATGAATATGTGGCTTACATTAATGTGAGGTTGAAGGTCATGTTCTTCTGCTTTAAAGTCTGTTCTGAAAATAGTTGTCTTTAAAGGTGTTTAAAGTTGAGATTTCATTATTAGTAGAAGAAACAAATTGAGGAAACATTGTGCCCACAACATTTTTTAAAGCTTTTCAGGGGAAGCAGCTGTGGTTTCTTTGGACTCCCAAGTCTATTATTCAGGTTGGTATTGTATTTTATAATGAATTCTAGACCACCTGCCTTTCCGAGGAAATTAATATGAAGATGGAT
Organism: Avahi laniger; assembly: GCA_963575035.1. NCBI lineage: Eukaryota > Metazoa > Chordata > Mammalia > Primates > Indriidae > Avahi > Avahi laniger. The sequence goes on along the minus strand of CAUYSK010074264.1, from coordinate 5,015 downwards.
TTTTTTTTTTGATCTTTTTTGTCCTCAGTGGCTATATATAAGATTTTCCTATTTAGTGGGTTTGGGCACCCTATAAAAATATTCATTCAATGTTGTTCAGCTATAAATGATTATTTTTTAAGACAATGTCTAGATGTATTTTAAACAAATTCTTATCATAGTGGGTTTTGAGATTGAAACATATACCACCCCAGTGAAACAGTCAGCATGTGATGTAAATACAATTGCGGTTCCAAGGCAATAAATCCCTATAATGAATAAAATAGTGTTTTAAATGAATTTGACTATAGTCTAAACCATTGGAATTCAAAACATTATTTTAATTATTTTCCCTCTTCTGACGCCTCCAGGAGTTTTGGGCAGGAGCAATGGATGCAGGAAGCAGCAGGAGTTTGGAGAATGCAGTGAATAGGATTTATCATGATCAGCTTGTTCCAAAGACAAACACAAGCAAGAAAATGTCCACCTTAGCAAATCCACCTAACATCCTGGAAATGTCACAAGAGATTAAGAAAAACTATGGAGATAAACAGTTAGAAATCACAGTTGAAAGAATAAAAATGACAAAGAGCATCAAAGAAAAACAAAGCAATGATTTAGAGAAAGTGGCCTTTAAACGGAAGGCAGAAAGTGAAGAAAAGCTGGCTGGAAAGAAAGAGGCAAAGATAATAGAACCTGACAATCAGTTAATCACCATGCCTCTGCCTCACATCCCCTTAAAGAACATAATGGATGTGGAAATGAAGTTGGTCTACATTGACGAAGAGGACGTGAGCTATGAGTTTGTAGACTCCTTCGTGTCCACTGGGATTCAGCCAACATGCCGAGCTGCTGAAATAGTGGACCCTTTGAGTGTACCTAATTTCAGCTTCCTGCCTCAGATTGACAAATGGCTTCAGGTAGCATTAAAGGATGCCAGCTCCTGCTATAGACAAAAGAAATACGCTGTGGCAGCAGGACAGTTCAGAACAGCACTTGAGGTATGAGATTAAAGAAAATATAGATTGGTGACAGGAGGCTGTGAAATGGAAAGCTGCAATTACACTGAGTGGTTCTGACCATACTGTAATGAACAGCGATCATGGGGTGAGGATGTTTAATGACAGCAGGAATATGCAGTTCCCAGTTTACATACAGTAAACAAGCCATGCCTGCAAATTAATATGCCTGTGTGCACTTGAAGTATAGAAATAACCCCAAGAGCATACCTCAAGATTTTTCTCTGTTAACAAACCCTACAGTGAATGGTAACATGTATAAAAATGCAGTTAGTTTTGTAATTTAGATGTATACTATAAAAGCCATAAAGTTTTAGAATAACGGTGATAGGTAGAATATAGATTCTTTAAAAATAGGCAGTTAATGAGCATATAAATTGTCCCCTCTTGATATGTAGTCTTCAAGATGAAACATAACCATCTTTGCTTTAAGCATGGGCTGGTAATTTATACATGATACTTATTAAAGACAAAATAACACCATTTTACTTTACCATCAAACTTTATTTTCCTTCCTACTCTAGTGTGCTTTATAAATAATTATTTTTCTATTTGTAAGCAGGTAAGTTTGTCAATATCTTGGCATAAAAAATAGCCCATGGACTAAAATAAACTTGAGAATCACCACTAAAACACAAATTAGATAGTGGGAAAAATTGGTCTATCACATGACTCAACTGAACTTATAGCAGGACCAAAGTATGTAACTGGGAGTCCCATTGGCCTGGTATTAGTGATCACATATTTCATTAATTACAAAAAACATTTAAAAAAAACATTTCAGTGCATACTATGTATACCTGCTTGGCACTGGAGATATAAAAAAGAAAAGTCACTGAAGACATGATTCCTTCCCTCTAACCATCTGGTGAGGGAGACAAACTCATAAACGTTTAAATAGAGACGCCATAAAGGAGTAATTGATTCACCATGGGGGGTGGGGATGGGCAGGAGTCAAAATGTGAGATGTTGTGGTTGAGATTTAAGGAGTAAAAGTATTATTTCCACTGTCACTCGCCAGCCTGTTAAAATGACTACATATACAATGAATTATTAATGGGCAACACCAGAAAATGGTGCCCCTGGATATTTAAAAGGAAACTAAGTACAAAAAAGGAAGCCTGGATAGATATGAAGTGATTAGATAGCACACAAATAGATTCATCTATATATATTTCTGTTCTCATAAAGGGTCATCCACACAAAGAAGGATGTGCTATGTAAATTTCTGTACTATGTAATTAGTGCTGAAAAATCTACATTATCCATAAAACACCAAGAGAATCCTCTGCTGTCCTTTGAGCTAAAGCCCAGCAGCCTCTGTAAGAAAAGGATGCTAATGAAAGACTCCATGAAGAACTGGAGGCAGTTCTGCCAGGGCCATTTTCAACTGAAATTTTTCTTCCCAGTTGGGAGAGGGTTAAAGGTATAATTTTATAGATAAAGAAAAAATAATCATTTTGGCAATGAAAAAAGAAAAGCATAAAATAAAAGATGCTCTAAAAGCTTCAAATTAGGTCTAGATAGAAGCAAAAGATATTTGCATTAACTGAAAGAAAATAGCCAGTTTTTCATAAAATCTAGTGTTCAAATTTGAAGCAGGTTTTATTAACCCCAAGATATAATTATACTGGAAAGTGTTCATGTTCTCTCTCTCTTTCTCTCTCTCTCTCTCTCTCCCCCTCTCTCTCTCTCTCTCTCTCTCTGTCTCTCTCGCTCCTTCTCTTCTCCTCTCCTCTCCTCTCCTCTTCTCCTTCCTTCACCGATTCTCTCTCTCTCTCTCCCTCTCCCAGGATTTTTAGGAAAGTTTTGGATGCTAACACTAATTACTGGTAATTAACAAAGGTAATTATTTTGAGGCCAAAACTTAGCTTAGACATCTGGCCTAGCTTTTGTCTAATTATCTTGGGAGTTAACTCTGAAATCTTACCTAAAATGTCTCTTAATAAACCAAAACTATTGGGAATAGAAAATATTTGTAGCCTCTTCCATCCTTCTTTTCCTAAATTTAACTCCTTCAATACTGAGCGCGCTCAGATATTATTTAGTGCACCTCTCCCTTTTCCTTAGCTCCTAGTAAGGCTTTGAGTAACATAGAATGAATGACAGAAACCAGGCATAACGATCACACTTGAAAGGTAGATACGAAGGCAAGCATGTGAGGGTGTGTAAGTTAGGGTTAGGTTTGGCTGCAAATGACAGGAAACCTGAAATAACGGTGTCTGAAGGGAGAAAGTTTACTTCTCTCTCACATAACTGTTGGTAGTCAAGAGCTGGTACAGTATGATAATCAGGGTGCCAGACTACATTTTGTTCCTTAAAAAGTGGCTTTGACTTCATGATCCAAAATGACTGCTCCTGCTGCTGTCCTCGCATACACATTCTGGCCAAAGGGGAAAGACGAGGGAGAGAGGCACACTGTGTCCCTGCAAGCACACTTGTTGCACCCACAACTTCCATTTTTTCCCCCATTGACCAGAATTTAGTCGTGTGGCTACACACGGCGAGGAAACCTGAGAAATATGGTCTTTATTCCAGATGGCCGTTCACAGGTTCTCTTACTGAGGGAGAAGGTGAAAATAGAGAGTGAAGGATACTGGCATCTCTCCCACAGGATGCTTATTATTTGGGAGGTATTGTGAGGCGTATAAAATGCTTGCCAAATAGCTGGTTTGAAGTCAGCTGTAGAAGCGTACAGAGGAGGGGTTATGGTTAAAGGTAAGAACATAAAAAAGGAACAGAAAAGAACTAGACAAAGGCCCTGGAGATTTGAAAATATTTATTGATTGACGCAATAATTACAATGTACCTTATAAACCCACTAGGGATATTCTGTTTATGTTTTGGTTTCCTTGTGCTCTTGATAAAATATTAACTCCTTTTAAAATATTAACTCCTTTTGTTTTCATGGCATAGTCATCAACTAGATGAGTAAATTTATAATATAATATTTTATAATAATTAAGACACAATGGTATGCAGTGATTCAGAGGACAACAGTTTAACTTTCAAAACAGTCAACTTTACTCTTAGGATTTCATGACATAGCAGACATTTATTTAAATGTGCCTGATGAAATAATTTTTTGTATGCTTTCTTTTTACTAAATAAAGTTGAACCAGTTATTTAGGTAAGATTAATCCTTAGCTCTATGACCAACTCATCAATCTTTCTCAAGATTCATTAAAATCAATCATCATTTGCTCTTGTGTTTGTGTTCGTATCAGAAACCAAACTAATAGGGCAAAAGGTAAAAGCTGAATATAAAAACATGGATTCATACCAAAGCATTTTTTCATGTCTTGATGCTATTCCCTGGAATTTTTAAAAGATAGCCTGTTCAAATTCACCCACTATAAAAACAGTAGGGTTTCTAAAAGGAAAAAATATAAGACTGGCCTCATGTAGTTGTATTTGCATATTAAGCAATACATACTATGTACTATTCAATAAATTGCTTGGCTGTCAATAAAAAGTAGAAAAAGATTAATTAATAAATTAGGAAAATGTAAAGGTTGAGGGATGTGTAGTAATCAGATGTTTCTTGCCATTTTTAGGAAAAACATTCAAAGATATTGTTAAATATTCTTGTAAGTTTGTGGCATGCAACCTAAACAATACCACCATTTCAACCTTAATCCTAGGATCTTAGTAATTAAGAGGCTTCCACCTTTTGAATTGGAACAAATCTATACACAACTTTTAAGATTCGCAGCTTCAAACAATCCCACTGAACCAGTCAAACAAGACAGCACAAGGCTTATCCCTTACCAACCTGAACTCTTCTGATTTCATCACGTAGGAACTCCTTGAGGTGCTAATCCTTTTTTAATATCTTTTTTTTAATTTATTATTCCAGGATATTGTGATTTAGCGAAAGATGTAAGAGACTTATACAGGGAGAACTATGAAACACTAAAAAAAGAAATTGTAGAAGATGTAAACAGATGGAAAAACCTACCTTGCTCATGGATTGGTAGAATCAATATCGTTAAAATGTCCATACTACCTAAAGTG
>CAUYSK010074263.1:0-22068 GCA_963575035.1 Avahi laniger | reverse complement strand
TATAGCAGCACAATTCACAATTGCAAAGATGTGGAAACAACCCAAGTGTCCATCAATACATGAGTGGATTAATAAAATGTGGTATATGTATACCATGGAATACTATTTAGCTTTAAGAAACAATGGTGATATAGCACCTCTTGTATTCTCCTGGATAGAGCTGGAACGCATTCTACTAAGTGAAGTATCCCAAGAATGGAAAGGCAAGCACCGCATGTACTCACCATCAAATTGGCATTAACTGATCAACACATAAGTGCACATATATGAATAACATCTATTGGATGTTGGGCAGGGGGGAGGGGGAGAGAAGGGGGAGGGGGAAGGAGGGAACGAGTATATGCATACACAAAGGGTGCAATGTGCACCACCTGGGGGATGGACATGCTTGAAGCTTGGACTTGGCGGGGAGGGGGCGCGGGCAAGGGCAACATACGTAACCTAAACATCTATACTCCCATAATACGCTGGAAAAAAAAAAGTATCATGAATACCCTCAGGGAAATAAGAGATAATGGTATACCTTTGAAACAAGAATAGGAAACTATAAAAAGGAACGTTAAGGTTACAAAAAGAAAGATGTATTAGAAATTAGTAAACATGTTGATAATAAAGAAAAATTTAAAAGAAGGATCAGAAAATAGAGTTGAAGTATTCTCCTAGAAAGGAGAGTAAAATGACAGAGAAAAAAACAGGAAAGAAAAAAATGAAGAAATTAGAGAACCAATCCAGAAGTTCCAATACCTGATTAACAAGAGTTTCCGAAAGAATGAACAGAAAACCAAAGGGAGGAAGTCATCAGTAAAATAATTCAAGCAGCTTTCTGGCTCCTGGGCCAACTCGGTGGCTGCTCTTGGCTGGACATCACCCCACACCTAAGGCAGGAAGATGGTAGCCACGAAGAGGACCAAAAAGTCACTGGAATTGATCAATACTAGGCTTCAACTCGTTATGAAAAGTGGAAAGTATGTGCTGGGGTACAAGCAGACTCTGCAGATAATCAGACACGGCAAAGAAAAATTGGTTATCCTTGCCAACAACTACCCAGCTTTGGGGAAATCTGAAATAGAGTACTACGACATGTTGGCCAAAACTGGTGTCCACCGCTGCAGTGGTAATAGCATTGAATTGACCACAGGGTGAGGAAAATATTACAGAGTATGAACACTGGCTATCGTTAATCCCGGTGATTCTGATATCATTAAAGCATGCCAGGACAGACTGGTAAAAAGTAAATCATGCAAAATTTTTCTTTATTAAAGCTTGCCAGAGGTTGCTTTAAAAACAAACAAAGATATAATTCGACCTCAAACTCCTGGGCTCAGGTAATCCTCTTGCCTCACCCTTCCAAGTAGCTGGGACTACAAGTGTGCATCACCCCATCCAGCTGATTTCTTTTTTTTAATAATTCGTAAAGACAGGGTCTCAATATGTTGTTCAGGCTGATCTTGAACTCCTGGCCTCAAGCAATCTTCCTGCCTTGACCTCTCAAAGTACTGGGATTATAGGCATGAAGCACCACGACTGGCCGGAAAGATTCTTTTTAACCTGACTAGCGGAGGATGTTCTCTGCCAAAACAAGAGAGTAAACAGAAAAAGAGAAAGAGATGAGGAATCTTACTTGGGAAAAAAACATAGGGAATTCCAAGGTTGGTAGTGAAGGAAAGTCTCAAGATGACAGCTCTGCACCAGCCTGGAGAGCCCTCAACCTGAAAGGAGGAAAGGGGCAGGGGTGGGGCGCAGGCTCTACTGAAGAGAAGAAAGGGAGTGATAGACCACCTAATGTTGGCCTGCCTGTTAGAAGGTGGGTACAAAGAAAATTAAGCAAATGGGGAGAAAAGGCAACTATTTCAGGAAAAACAAGAAGAAAAGGAGCAACCCTAGTCCACGATGCTCAACTGGAAATTGTATTTGCATAAACAAGTTATTTAAATACAGAAGTTTATTTAATCAAAAATTGCATTACCTTGGGAGGTGGGCACAGGAACAAAGGGGAGTGTGGTGTAAGATTTAGATGCTCATCTATCACAATAGGTAATTATGTCTAAAAGTCACAGTTCTACACATATCACCTTGAAGTACTGAGCTGTATACACTAGAAGAAATGGCCAAAAGAATCAAAAGTGGTTGCCTCTAGGAAGGGACAATGTAAGAGTGTGAGGAGGGATGCAGGGAACCACTGTGTTTTGTTACAAACTTTTAATACTATTCAACTTTTTAAATGATGTGCAGGTATACCGTTGATAAAATGATTGATTTTCTTAAAATATGTTATATTTTTTCAAAATGCAAAAACCAATGAGTCAACATGGTGATGAACTATCAATTCCTTCAGATAAAGGGCTAGTTTTATTCTCCTCTTTGCCAGAATCTGCCACACGGAGTGGGCACTCAACAGATGTTTGTCATCTGATGTTTGTCATTTGATGGCATCATTGATCAATTGAAACAAGCTGTTGAAAATATTAATGGGTGTCTTAAGCTACTTTGATAGAAAATTCTATGAAAGAAATTGATAGCTAACATTCATTAAACACCTACTATGTGTCATTCACTGTTTTAACTGCTGGGTATGTATCGCATGCTTAATCCTCACAACAATGCCATTAGGAAAATATTGGCATTGTCTCCACTGTATAAACGAAGAATCTGGTGGACAGTGAGGTGGTATAACTCACTCCAAGTCCCACAGCTAGGAAGTGTCAAAGTTGGCTCTAAACCCAGGCTGGTTGCCTCTGGAGTCTCTGCTCTTAACAGACAAGCTTTATAGCCAAGAGGAGATGTCCTGTGGTCAGGCCACAGCTGGAATATTCTGTTCTATTTTGGACACTCACACATGTACACACACACACACTTCAAAAGGGGGATGTAATCACAGGAAGTTGAATAGGATATGAGGAGACTAAAAACCATGAAGGTTGGTGTGAGAAATAGGAATAGTTTTTTTATGATGACAGTCTCGTCATGCTTGAAGGGGGATGATAAGAAGAGGGATTGAACTTGTTTTTCACGTCCCAAGGAGTAAAACCAGGACCAACAGTAGAGATTATTTGGAGCTATATTTTAATTTAAGAAAGAACTTTTCCAGAATTCCATGAGAAATCAACTACTTTGGAAATGGTCCCATTACTGAAAATCATAAACTCATCAAGCTCTAGGGGTAAAAGAAACTCTAAAGAGATTTCATCTAATCACCCTGAGGACACTTGGATCAGCTTCACAGCACCCTCCTAAAAGGTATTCTCAAATAGTCCAGAGACAACACACCCAACAGCACAATTTTTTTCTTGTCAGAGTTACACATGTACACAGTTGAAGGGGTTTGAATAGTTCTATAAGATTCATTAAGAAAAACAAAAGTCCTTCCCTTCAGGCATCTACTTTTAATTTTTTTAAGTAATTCTTTTAGAAAGATATACATCTATATTGCAGAATAACATGCTCATATTGCTATGTCTTGACTTTTCAGTACTAGGCTTTCTCCATTAACTACACACAATGTTAGATGAAGATTTTGTTCTTTCTTTCCCCACCCGCAATATGCATACACATCCTCTACATCTTTTTATCATTCCAATATAATTTATGTAGTGATTTTGGTTAGATCAGTATTTTGGGTTCACATTATTATACTACATAAACATTATTTAAAGCTGAGTCATGATGTAAACCATGATTATTTTCCTTTCCAGAGGAAAAGAACTCCAGGCTTCTGCTAAGGTTGGAGTGGGGATGTAGCAATAATCTAGTATCTCTGAATTGTTGGAGGGAGGGGTTCAGGACTCTAACTACTTCTGAATTTTTCTGTCAGTCACTTAATTTTAGGCCTTCCCCTTCACTCTGATCCATAAGTAGCTGGTGCTGCCCATTCCAATGCGTTTGAGGGATCTGAAGTTAAGATCAAAGAATTCACAACTTTTCCTACTACAAGTTTAACACTCACTTTTCCTAGATCTGTTAAGTCAATTACCACAATTACCATTGCCCATCTGCTTTCACCCTCACAATTGGCCTCCTCTCTCATTCTCCTATCCTTGAGGGTTTGTGCCCTTTAAAAACAATCTTTATTTTAGTTTTAGTGGTTAGGGGAGGGAAAAAGAACTAAAAGATGTGTTCAATTTGCCATCTTTAGCCCCCAAATCTCCTCCATTCCATTTTTGGGCAGTTATGGCAGAAAGTTCCTTCCTATTGATGTGACCTCTTTGGAGAAAAACTGGCCATTCTATCAAAATTTTAAATGCCATTAACTTTTAGTCCAGCAATTCTACTGCTAAAAATTGTTCTAAAAATATATCCATAAAAGTTGGGCAATATAAATTCATAATATATAAATATACAATAAATGTACATAAACATATAAATACATGAAGAAACAAATAGGAAATAATCTAAATGTCTATCAGTAGAAATATGAAAAAATAAATTATAGTAAGTCATCCCTCAATATTCATGGGAGCTTGGTTCCAGGACCCCAAATCCTAGGATGATCAAGTGCCTTGTATAAAATGATGTCATATTTGCATATAATCTATGTGCATCCTCCCATATACTTTAAATCATCTCTAGATTACTTATAATACCTAATACAATGTAAATGCTATGTAAATAGTTGTTATACCATATTGTTTAGGGAATAATAAGGAAAAAAGATCTGTACATGTTCAATACAGACACAGCCATCCATTTCTTTCTGAGTATTTTTGATCTATGGTTGGTTGAATTCGCTGATGCAGAACCCACAGATACAAAGGCCGACTGTACGTGCATATGATGTGAGACCTTCCAGCTCTTTAAAAGAAAGAGGTAGGTCTGTGTAGAGGCACACAAGCAGAGAGACTAAACACTATGAACTCTGAAGCCACGATTCATACGCCGGCTTTGCCAATGCATGACTTCAGCCAAGTTGCTTAGTTTCTCTCTCTTCTGCTCATCTGTAAAATGGAGTTGAACTAGTTTCCTATGCTGTATGACAAATTACCACAAATTTGGAGGCCTAAAGCAGTACATATTTATTATCTCACTGTTTCTGTGAGTCAGGAGTACAGGCAGGACTTAGCTGGGCCCTCTGCTCGGGGTTCCGCATAACTGTAATCAAGGTGTCAGCTGGCATGTGTTCTCATCTGGAGGAAGACTGCTTTCAAGCTAGAGAAGAATCTGCTTTCAAGCTCACTCAAGTTGTTCGCAGAATTCACTTCCTTGTGTCTGCAGGACTGAGGGACCCAGCTTCTTGCTGGTTATCAGCTAAAGGCCACCCTCAGCCCCTAGAGCTTGTGGTCAGCTTCTACAAGGCACCTTCGGTTCCAATCAACATAGTCACTCCATTGAGTCAGCATAGTCTCTAAAGCTCGTCAGCTAGCAAGACAGAGACTGGTATAATGACTTGTACAATCATGAGAGTGACACTCATCACCTTTGCCTATTCTATTAATTAGAAGAAAGTCACAGGTCCTACCCCCACTCAAGAGGAGGGGATTATACAAGGATGTGAATCCCAAGAGGAAGATACCATTTGGGGGGCCATCCTTGGATCAATCTGCTCCAGAGGTTAATAACAACAGAACAAATCTCAAAGGGCTGTTGTGAGGATTGAATGAGTTATTATATAGAAAGCAATTAGACAATGCTTGGCTTATAGTTAGTGCCGAATAAATATTAGCAAATATTATTTTTATCATCATCACACCTGATGATTTATAAATATATTGAAGGAATATTATAAAGTGAAAAAGCAAATTGCAGAACATTAGACAATATAATCTCTTTTATTTAAAAATTTTAAAACATACAAACATATGTTTAGACATAAGTATAGAAATTTTCTGTCAACTGTTAATATTTATGGGGGAAAATAAGGCTTCAAGAAGAATAAAGTACCTCTCTATATTGTATTGAAATACGTCCCATATATAAACTACCGGTGACTATCACTTGGTCACTCTTCAATGAATGAGCTCCAGTTTTGCAGTGTTTGTCAAAGGGACTGCTATGAGCGTTTGTAATAGGACAATTCTTAATTGCGAAGGAATTTCCTGTGCTTCGAGATCATTTAAATGCCAAGGCCTCTGCCCACTAAGAGCCATCAGTGCCCCCCTGTGACAACTCAAAATGCCCTCCACCATATTTTCAAAAAGCTTTTGGGTGAATGGAGAGGTTTGCTGTCCCTGGTTGAAAATCACTATGACCCTTTAAAAAAATGGTACCCAGAACTGCTGCACAGGTGGGAAGGTGGCATGTCCCAGAACATTTAGGAGCCCTTCAAACACTGAGATTCGAAGAAATTACTCATCCAATCCAAATGTATTTCGGCTGCTCAGTCCACCAGTGCCTGTAGGAACTAGAAATTTTCTTCTAAACCCACACTTCTGGGCAAGATTCTAACCTCCAAACCTATTTAATTCAACTCAGCAATAATTTATTGGGATTTTATGCACAATGCATTGCACTTGATGCTATGAGAGGGGAAAAAAAAGGAATTTTAAGTTACGGTCTCTCTCTCAAAGAGCTTCTTGTCCAGTTGGAGTGGATAAGATGAACCTATCAGAAACAGTAGGAAACAATACAAGGCAGAGTATGATTAAGGGCCAGACTTCTTCTACCACCAGTGATACCATTTGCTAATGTTTCTTTATGACTTATCCTATGGCTCCTTCATGGTTTTCCACCTTAAGAGAAAAAGAATACATCCATCCCGCACCATGGCAAAGGGGAAGGGTTATCCAGATAAATTTAGGTCCATCAGGACTTAGTCCAGGAACAAGTGTGGATCTATCCCACTAAATATCAGGAGTGTCCCCCTTCAGTCATTGTGACAATCAAAAAATGTCCCCACACATTTTCAAATACCTTTGGGAGTTAAGTACTGCAAAGGTTGAGAACTGCTTTGTTTTTTTAAAAGGTAGCTGCTACACAGTGGAAGATAAGCAGAATAGAATTTGGGGAGATAACTATAAAATCCAGTCCTATATCATCCCCATTTTAGAGGTGAGAAAACTGAGGCTCAGAAAGTCTAAGTAACTTTCCCAAAGCTACTTTGTGATCAAAGGCAAGTCTTTAAACCTTTCTGATCCCCAACTACTTCTTCTTTTTTTTATTTCAAAATATTAAGGGAGTACAAATGTTTTTGTTACATGTATAGCTTTTATAATGCTTAAGTCAGGGCTTTTAGTGTGACCATCACCCAAATAGCGTACCCAATAGATAAGTTTTTACCCCTTCCCCTTCTTGATTTCCAATGACCTTTACATCTCCTTATGTCCATGTGTGCTCATTGATTAGCTCCCAAATATTAGAAAGTACATGTAGTGTTTTTTTTCATTCCTGAGACACTTTGCTTAGTATAATATTCTCCAGTTCCACCAGGTTGCTGCATAAATTATTTCATCACTTTTTATGGCTGTGTAGTATTCCATGGCATATATATACCACATTTTCTTAATTCACTCATGAATTGATGGACAGTTTAATTCCACATCTTTGTAGTTGTGAATTGTGTTGCAATAAACATTCTAGTGCAGGTGTCTTTTTGATAAAAAGACTTCTTTTCCTTTGGGTAGATACTCACAGTGGGATCATTGAGTCAAATGATAAGTCTACATTTATTTCTGTTTTCCATAGAGGTTGTGCTAATTTGTAATCCCACCAACAGTATGTAAGATTTGATTTCTCTTTGCATCCATGTCAGCATCTATTGTTTTTTGACTTTTTGATAATGATCATTCTGAAAGAGATAGGGTAGTATCTTGTTGTGGTTTTAATTTGCATTTCCCTGATTATTAGTGATGTTGAGCATTTTTTCATATGTTTGTTGGCCATTTGTCTATCTTCTTTTGAAAAACTTCTGTTCATGCTTTTTGCCCACTTTTTAATGGGGTTGTTTGTTTTTTCTTGCTGAGTTCTTTGTAGATTCTGGATATTAGCTCTTATCAGTTGTATAGTTTGCAAATATTTCCCCCCATTTTGTAGGTTGTCTATTTATACTGTTGATTGCCATGCTAGAGTGAAGTAGCATCATCACAGCTCACTGCAACCTCAAGCTCCTGGGCTCAAGCAATTCTCCTGCTTCAACCTCCTGTGTAGCTGGGATTGCAGGTGCATGTCACCACACCTGGATAATTTTTTTGTCTTTTTGTAAAGATGGGGTCTCACTCTTGTTCAGGATGGTTTCAGACTCCTGGCCTCAAGTGATCTCCCTGTCTCAGCCTCCCAAAGTGCTAGGATTATAGAAGTGAGCCACCATACCCAGCAAGAAGCTTTCTAATTTAATCAAGTCCCATGTATTTATTTTTGTTGTTGCTATAATATATTTGCCCGTGGGGTTTTAGTCATAAATTCTTTGCCAAGGCCAATGTCTAGAAGTAGCACATTGAATTCAATAGCACATTACAAAGATAATTCACTGTGATCAACTGGGTTTCATCCCAGGGATGCAAGGATGGTTCAACACAGGAAAATCAATAAAAGTGATTCACTGCATAAACAGAAACAAACACAAAGACCATATGATCTTCTCAATAGATTCAGAAAAAGCATTTGACAAAATCCACTATGCTTTCATGATAACAACACTTAAAAAACTAGGCATAGAAGGAACATACTTCAAAATAATAAAAGCCATATGTGACAAACCCACAGCCAACATCACACTGAATGGGGAAAAGTTGAAAGAATTTCCCCTAAAAACTGAAACAAGACAAGGATGCCCACTGTCACCACTTCTATTCAACATAGTACTGGAAGTCCTGCCAGAGCGATCAGGCAAGAGAAAGAAATAAACAGTATCCAAATCATGAAAAAGTGGGTCAAACTACCCCATTTCACAGACAATAATGATCTTGTATGTAGAAAATCCTAAAGACTCCACCAAAAGACTCCTAGAGTAGATAAATAAATTCAGCAAAGTCTCAGGTTACAAAATCAATGTACACAAATCAGTAGTATTTCTATATATTAATAACAGCCAAGTGGAGAGTCAAATCAAAGACTCAATGCCATTTACAATAGCTATGAAGAAAATAAAATATCTAGGAATATACTTAACCAAGGAGGAGAAATATATCTATAAGGAAAACTACAAAACACTGGTGAAAGAAATTGCAGATGACACAAACAAATGGAAAAATATTTCATGCTCGTGGATTGGCAGAATCAACATTGTTAAAATGTCCATACTGATCAAAGTGATTTACAGATTCAACACAATTCCCATCAAAATATCAACATCATATTTCACAAATCTAGAAAAAATAGTTCTACACTTCATCTGGAATCAAAAAAGAGCCCAAACAGCCAAAGCAATCTTAAGCAAAAAGAATGAATTTGGAGATGATACATTAGCAGTCTTCAAATTATACTACAAGGCTATAGTAACCAAAACAGCATGATACTGGTATAAAAGTACAGACATAGACCAATGGAACAAAATAGAGAACTCAGAAATAAAACCATATACCTATAATCAACTGATCTTTGACAAAGAAGACAACAACATACACTGGGGAAAGAAGCCCTATTCAATAAATGGTGCTGGGAAAACTGGATGGTGCTGGGAAAACAAGCAGAAGAATGAAACAGGACCCCTATCTCTTGCCATATATAAAAATTAACTCGAGATGGATAAAAGTCTTAAATGTAAGGCATGAAACCATAAAAATACTTCTTCTATTATAGGGAGCTACCATCAGGAAGTTTACAAATTTTGTAAGCTTTATGTAAGCTGAGCACACTCATTTGAACATATATGTGCAGTTATAACCTACCTCCATCCCAGAAGAGAACAATGAAAATCTTAGAGATGATATCAAATGACCTCTACCAAAATTGTCTCAAATATTATAATTTACATTCCTTCCTGACTTAATTTCTGTCCCCGGAGGCCTCGGGGAAAGAACAGAAATAAATTAGTTGGCAATTGTAATAGGTTAGCCCTTAAGATATGACAGATGAATTCGATGTAATCCCCAAGGGGGAATATCTGAGCAAACTTGAAAGGAACTTGGTGTGAGCATTGTGTGCTCTGCCTCTCCATCAGTAAGCCCTGAATTATCTCAGTGTCTCACTGCTTATCTCATTCCTCTCCTCTTGATCTTGCCACTGTGTGGGGCAAGTTTGCTATAACTGCCTTCCTAGTAATGTTCTACTCATGCACAGGAGCCTCTTCCAAAAACATATCCAAATTCCTGGAAAACCCTTCTTCACCCTATGAGCAGGCTTCCTCATCCCAGTTCCTGAAGCCCCAGCTTGGTGGTCACGTTTTCACTGATTAATCAGAAAGAGAAGGTGTTTTCCGGGAGTCTTACCCTACCACACACTCAGTGAAGGCAAATATTTCCCAAAGAATAGCTATTTATTGCTTGGCCTTTTACCTTCCAGCCTTCATCATTCTTTCCAAAGTCTAACAAGGGTAGAAATGGTGTCCCACTTTTGCAAAGTACCCAGCATAATGCTACATTCTTTCTTTCTTTATTCAATCATTTATTCATTTAACAAATGGACACTGGGCATCTCCTCTGTGCAAAGCTCTGTCTTCTAGGAATTTATAGATAAGTGGGAGATAGAGAGTGAGGACAGTTATAATCCAAGACACTTGCCTCCCTGGAGCTGCTTTTAAGATCACTCATGTTGTTTGCAGAATTCATTCCTTGTGTCTGTAAGACTGAGGACCCTATGCTTAAGGGAGAGGGAGTCAGGGAAGAGTTCTCAAAGGAAGTAGCTCTGAGGCTGTTCCACTCTTCCCAGGTGGGCAGGAAGAGGGCATTTCAGAAAAATTAAACAGCTGCACAAAGGCATAGCATATGGCATATTCATATCAGATGTACAAATGTCTGATAGTTCAGCATTACTGATGCTCAAAGTTTGAAGAGAGAGTGGCAAGGTAATAAGGCTGGTCAAGTAGTCAGGGGCCAGATTATGAAAGGTTTGCATTCCAGATTAAGAGATTGAAATGGGGAGCCACTGAAGCAATTTGGGATTTTTGTTTTGTTAAATTAATTAACTTTGTTTTAATTGACAAATAAAAATTGTATATATCATGTACGTGATGTTTTGAAATATGTATACACTGTGGAATAGCTAAATTGAGCTAATTAACATGTGCATTACCTCACATACTTACCATTTTTTGTGGTGAGAACACAAAATCTACTCTCTTCACAATTTTCAAGAAAACAATATGTTGTTATTGACTATAGTCACCACATTGTACCAGAGATTTCTTGAACTTATTCCACCTACCTAACTGGAATTTTGTATCCTTTGACCAACATCTCCCCACCCTATTCCAGCCCCAGTGAAGTATTTTGAATCAGAGAATGACATGATCAGATCTTGTGTCAGAAAGATCACACTTCCCATCTCCACCCTCACCCCCATGCCCAGCAGTAGGAACAGAGCGGATGAAGGGGATGGACAGGGAGAATTTGAGGCAAGACCTGGCAGGCTGTGATGGGGTCTGAACTGAGCAGTGACCATGCAAGTGGAGAGAAAGGAACAGATCAAGGAGAATTTGATGAGGCTGAAGTTGCTGGTGAGGGTGAGGGAAGACTTCACCTCATCAACACATAGACTCTAGGAGAGTGAGCATATTTGGAGGAGAAGAGGGTCTGAGTCCACTTTGGGACCTGTTGACTTGGAGATGCCTGTGGGACACACAAGTAGAGATAACCAGGAAGGGTCAAGGGCTCCTTCCAAGGTCAGCTTGGGATGAACATATGTGGCAATCACACCCATAGAAATGTGGTGGCTGAAGTCACAGCAGATGATGATGGAATTCCCCAGGGCTCCCTGAGCTGGGGGAGGAGAAAAAAGAGCCCAGGATAGATTCATGGGAACACACAAAGAAGTTATCTAGACACTACAAAGACATTGAGACAAATAATAAATGTGGTCAACTTCTCCTTTGGAGCCTGGCATTGTTTCTTCTGTTTCATACAACACAGGTGTGGACAAATTGGACTAATAATATCTTGTACATTGCTATATTTGGGGTCTTAAAGTAGTATGCACAGTAAAAATTGCAGTAAACTATGACTCCTTCTCTGCTCAAATCAAGGTATAGCATGCTTCCCCTACAGCTATGTGGCACTGTTTGCATAGGTGTCTTTGCACGGGCCCAGTTACATTACTCTGTGAGTAAGGGTAGAGTTGGGGAAAGACACACAAGGACTATTTCCCTTTTCTGGAGCTGCATATGCGGGGGGAGGGGGCAGAGGAGGAGGGTGTGAATATCAAGACATTGAGCTAAAGGACACATGATGTCAAGAGTGGTAGAGGTGAATCTCCAGGGACAGACAGCGGAGGAAAAGACCAAGATCTCAGTGACATATGGGAAAAGGGACTTCCCCCTTTATTATAATAGCCGTAGCTAATGGAACAGATTTAAAACCCCAGTTGCCATCATATGATGAACATATATTTATTTAAGCCTTGATTTCTATGATGTAGAGACTTCTTCATTCATAGAATTGGCAAAATCTGATCTCTGCTATTAGAAATTATGATGGTATTTACATCTGGAGGGCAGTTATTGACTGGAAAGGAGTTGGACCGAGTTGTATGGGGTAATACAAATGTTCTATATCTTGATCTGAGTGATGGTTAAATAAATAATACATATGTAAAAATTCTTCAGGTTGAACATCTAAGACTTGTGCGCTTTACTGCATGTAATTTCCATATCAATAAAAATAGGTAATCTGAAACAAATTAAATATAGCATACATTCTCCATTCTCTCCCCTACACACACACATAGACATACACACACAACAGATGGATACACAATAAGGTCTACATTGCCCAGGAAAGAAAATGAAATCAAAAGAGGACTAATCCACTGGAAATTCAGGCAAGTGGAAGGAACTGGAGAATCCCACGAGATTCAAGAGCTGATGCAGTGAAAAAGGGAATGATAAAGCCGAGCTCAGGGTGGGTGTCACCAAGGTGAAGTAGCCCTGCTAGATGGCAAAGTCCAAGGTAGGGCTGTTGGCATGAGAGGCTGCAATGGAAAGAAGGTGAAGATCATTAGAACTGAGGTCTCCAAGAGAATGGAACATTAGAAGCATCCACTACGTGGTCACTAAAGGTCCCCAAGAAGAGAGCAGGAGGAGTAGTTCTAGATGTCAAAGATCTTAAAGCATCTGGGGAAGGAGCCAAGGGATGAGATGGCAGCTTGAGATGATAGCAAACCACTCAAGTGATTCATGAATGTTTTTTGGTGAGAGAGAAGGGGCAAATTGAAGTAACTGATACAGGGTACAGGGTACTCCTTGAGAAATGGAATTAAGTGAAAATGGAAAGTTAAAGGTTAGTGTTATATTCTTGAGAAGGAAGGGAGAATTGTTGGTGTTAGGTCACCTTCTGTTTGCCTCTGTGCTATCCACACTAACAGACTAGCTAGACACCCCCAACTTCCCAACACCAGCTAGGAGTTCCTTAAGGACAGTGCCCCTCACAATGCCTGCGGTGAAATGAGGGTTCAGTGAATGAAAAGAAGAAAGAAAAGAAAAGAAGGTAGATAGCAGGGGAGAGTCTAAATTCTAAGGAAAACATCAGGTAACAATTTTTTTAAAGTAAATTAAACTATGTCATAGTAGAATAAGTGAGGTCCAAAATTTTAATGCTGGAAAATACAGAACTATGACACTGAAAGTTTATTGGAAAATAATATTTTAAAATTTAAAAACATTTGTATTTATTAGATGTTTAGGCAATTGACTTATAAATGAACTGACCAAGTATCAAATGATCAGAAGGAAGTCACTTTCTAGCCCCTCCCCCAAATATAAATACTATAATGAGCCCACGTCCCCAAGAAGTAGGGTTGAAATGAGGGTGGGAGGCAATTGGCAATTGTATTATATTAGATGTGATGTTATTGTGGGTGGAGTGTCCCAAGTTTTACTGTATCAAACAGAGTGTGATTCAAGAAGCATCATCATCCTCACCGTCACCACCACCACCATTGTCATCATGATCACACCCACTCCCCTGCAAAGAATGTTGTTTTTCAAAGTTTCTAAGTGGCCCCAGTGGAAACCAGAATCTGCATGTGTCTAGATAGGAATCAGAAGCTTAATCAACCTGTAAAAATTTCTTCTAGGAATTCAGATAAGTTTTCATAGATGACCATCTGTTTCAAGGGACACAGAATAGCAGAGTCAAGGAAGGAGAGCGGAGGAGACAGCAACTCCAAAGAGTCTGGCTGGGAGAAAATTGTCAAGCTCAGCATGGTCTTCTCATAAGTTCTCTAGGCTCTTTCCCCTCTTCAGCTCTTCATCTTTCACTACCTTCCTACTTGTTGGTCTCATCACGGCAGAAATCATTCTAATAAATCAAGGAATCAGAGACTAATTAAACCAACTCCCCAGGGAATTGTGAAAAGAGGGCAGTGTCATGAGGGAAGGTTATCTCTAAGGGTGAACTTTAGGCATCAAGGAACCAGATCTGGTAGCTGTTTGGAAAACTGGAATTGCACCATCTAGGCACCTATCTGTGATAGCATCTGAGGCAACTCATAGTATCCAGGGGTCTCCTAAAGAGCTCAGTCTCAGGTGTTCCAGCCCCTCTACAACTGGGCACTATGCCAGGGGTTGATTTCATAGCCTCCTTTGCAGTCTGTTTTCCAGCTTATATGAATTGAGATACATTGTATTTGGAGATTTTTAAAAAATATTTTAACATGTCCTTTGAAGTACATGAAAATACCTTCCATGAGGCCCCACCAGTGTGAAAAACTTTTGCTGTCAGCATCGCCTTGGGGCTATTTTATAAAAACTATAATAAAATCTATACCCACCCATAATCTTAGGAATTGTGAACACTTTTATTTAATGTTTGAAAATGTGGGACATGTATAGGGAAGGTAAACATGTATATAAAAGTCAGTTCTTTAATAGGAAAATCATAGTACAAAATAGCACAGGTAAGACCAAGCAATTAACTAAAATCAAGTCGTCAGTCATTTTCACACGTACTCAGTCCATGTCTGCTTAATGTCACTATCATAAATGTGTCCTAGATTTAAATGCGAAGCATTTCTTCCTGATTAAACTGAAGATGTAGTGATTTATACCCTTTATAATATAATCTGATAATAAAAAATACTTAATTTCTTTTAAAAGCACCCAAATTCATTCACTTACACCATGTGGAAAAGAAGGAATTCCAGATAAGGACTTAGTTGAAGCAGTAATAGACAAAGAACAAAAACTTGGAGAAACTCCTTAATTCCTTTTGCATAAAATGCAGGGTCTTGCAAAACATTTAAAAATTTATTCACTCAGTGTCACAGATTCTGTCAGCAAAACCTTATTCAATAAAATATTTGCTTTTCCAACTCATGCAGAGTTTCTTCTTCCTCAATTTAAATAAACTGAATAGGCCTGGTGATTAATCTAGAAGGATTATACTGTATAAGAATAATACCTTAGAACAACTAACAGGAATGACTTGTTATATTAGCTCTGGGCAGAATTTCTATATCCCAAATAGTTATGAGTTATGATTGACTGGAGTAATAGCCCTAGTTACACAGTAAACTGTTGTTCTTAAAGGGAGATTTGTGGACTGCTTCTTTCAAAACTACAGCTCTCCAGGCCCCTCCCCAACCCCTATGAATTGGAATTTCTGAAAGTAGGGCTCAAGAATCTGTATTTTTATTTTGTCTTTGTAGAGATGGGATCTCGCTATGTTGCCCAGGTTAGTCTCGAACTCCTGGCCTCAAATGATCCTCCTGCCTCAGCCTCCCAAAGTGCTGGGATTACAGGTGTGAGCCACCACTCCTGGCCAATCTGTATTTTTAAAGGTACTCCAGGTGATTCTTATGAACACTAAAATTTAAGAGCTACTGAATTAAAACTATATTTCTTCATATTCCTTTTGGATTTCACAGAGTAATGAAATTTGCAACTCCCACTATTTCTTTCAGTTTATAAAACATCAGGGGAAAAAAATCAAGTAAAATTAGCTGAAATGTCACTGCTATCATGTGGTGGCTATGTTACTGGGGATTAAGCAATTTGTATATTCTCCTGAATTTTGGTTTCTTCCTCTCAAAATAGGGAAAACAGTATCTATTTCATAGGATTTAGGAGAATCATACAGATCATACATTAGGAGATCATACAGATTAAGTCATGCTGAACACAAAACAGTAAACAGCTCCACGGTTGATCAATTACATGCACAAGGGATGTGGAATGATTTTGCACAGGAGGTGACAAAGTCTTCATGATTTTGTTCAGTGACAAATCTGCTCTTAATTATAACACCAAACATGGAATAGTTGCCTCCAATAAACAGCCAATATTCCCAGTAAAAAACGAAGTGAGACAAGAATGTTCAGAACCACTGCAAATATTTAACATTCTAGACGTTGAGAAGTAATGGAACAAGAAAAAAAAGTATAAATGTCACAAAAGAAGCCAAGAAATATTTGAATGATATGATTACTAGTAAAACTCAGATCAAGTAACATCTATTATGACAAATAGGACAGTTTAGTAAGGCAAACAGTTAGAAAATATACAAAAGGCTTCCTTTCATTATAATGTAAATTTTAATAACAGCAAATTTTACATGTAATGGAAAAATATTCTATTCCCAAAGCACAACAAAACATAAAATACATAGGAATGAATCTAAAAGCAAATATATGGGACCTGAATATTTTTTAAAAATCAAAATTTTGTATGTTTTATACCACAATTTTTAAAAAAAGATCAACCTTGGTGGGGAAAAAATCCCAAATTTTACTGAAATATATAAAACATCTGCAAAATAGACATAAATTAACTTACTAAATGAGAAAAGTCAGACTTGTAAAATGTCAATTCATTCCATAATGGTTTGTGCATTTAATGCAGTTCCAATTAGAATTTTAAAAATGTTTGAAAAAATTATTCCAAAGTTAGTGAGATGTGATGGCTAAGAAAATAATGAAAAAGACTAATAACAAAGGAAGCACCTTCACTGCTAGACAGTAAGATATATTTTAAAGCTATAATAATTTAAACGCTGTGGTGCTGGCATTAGGAGATATAGTGAGCTCAGTGAAATGGAACAGAAAGTCCAGAAACTGACAAATATGCACAAATACTAGCCATATAATAAAGGTGACATTTTAAATAAATAGAAAGATGAGGATTATTCAATGAATAGGATTGGGATTTCTTTTAAAAAATAGTATAGAATTTTAAGATGTCTTAAGTTCCATCTGTTTACCAAAATTAATTCCATTTCAATTGAACAGTCAAATTTTTTTTTAGACTGGGCACCATGGCTCACACCTGTAATCCTAGCACTCTGGGAAGCTGAGGCTGGAGGATCACTTGAGGTAAGGAATTTGAGATCAGCCTGAGCAAGAGTGGGACCCCATCTCTACTAAAACTAGAAAAACTTAGCTGGATGTAGTGGTGCATGCCTGTAGTTCCAGCTACTGGGGAGGCTGAGACAGGAGCATTGCTTGAGCCCAGGAGTTTGAGTTTGCAGTGAGCTATGACGACGCCACTGCACTCTAGCCCTGGGCGACAGAGGGAGACTCTGTATCAGACCTTTGCAGGAATGAATGAATAGTCAAATTTTTTAAAATGAAAAAGCAAACAAAACCCTGAATGAAAACGGGGTATTTACATAATACTAGAATAGGAAATGACTTTACATATATTACACCACGGCAGAAACGATAAAGAAAAAAAATGATAAATTTGGTTTTATAGGTCAAAAAGCCATATACAAAATAAAGAAAAATAGGGGAAAGTTTTTGCAACACAGATGACAAAAAGTCAATGTCCTTACTATATAGAGGGTATCTTAAGTATACATAATAACTCATACTTATTTAGCAGTTATACACATATACTGTTTAAAATGCTTTGCATATGTTAACTTATTTAATCTTCACAACAACCCTCTGTGGTAGGCATGATTCTTCATTCTACAGATGATAAAACTGAGGCATAGAAAGGCTAAGTAACTTACCCAGGGTCATATAGCTAGTAAGAGGTAGAGTGGGGTTTGGGCCCAGGCAGTGTGGCTCCCGGCTGATAACCACTCTGCCATGTTGTCAGTGAGTTAGTGGAGTTTCTGTACTAACACAAAGAAATTGAGAAAAAGATGAACAACATAGACAAAACACCAAAAACTTAAGGAAGCAAATTACCAAAAAGTATATCTGACCATGAAATGCATATAAATATATTCAGACTCATAAGCAAAGAAATAGCATATTAAACACTGAGATACCATTTTATTATACCCATCAAACTGACAAAGATTTTTAAAAGTTAAGTGCCCAATGTTGGCCACAATACTGAGAAATGGACACTTTCATACACTGCTGGTGGGAAAGCAATCTGGTACCACCTTCATGAAGGGAATTGTGGCAATATTTATCCAAAGTCTTAAAACGCACATGCCCTTTGACCCTAAATTTCACTTCTAGGAATTTATTCTGAAGGAAATGTCAAACGAGTGCAAAGATATCTTGCAATTTGTTGCAATATTACATATCACAGAAAAAATAAAAATAATCTACATTTACAAAATTGAGCTAATAAAACTTACTAAGCCAATAAAAAATAATGTTGTAGAATATATTCCTTTTTTTTTTTTGAGACAAGTTCTCCCTCTGTCATCAGAGGTAGAGTGCAGTAGTACCATAATAGCTCTCACTACAGCCTCAAACTCCTGGTTAGACTATATTCTTGACATGAAAATATGGAAAGATAAATATAACATATTGCCAAATTTTAAAATGTATAAAACAGGAAGTACAGTATGATAGCTCTTTTGTAATATAAATTAAAATGCCTAGAAAAATTAAGTAGATAGATAGATGGAGATACAGATATAAAAATAATAATAATGGTGACTTCTGGGTAGTTGAATTATGAGTAGTTTTTCCCTTATGTTTTTTGGTGTTTTCCAGATTTTCTCTATTGAGCATGTTCTGTAAATAGGAGGGACAACACTCATTCTTAGGAAAAAGGAAAAAAAAATCAGGAAGCATTTTTCCAGCCAAGGAATGGACAAAACAATGTCAGGTTGCTGGAGGAAAAGAGAGCAGAGCAGAAGAAGAATGTGAATAACAAGAGGATAAGTCATTTCTAAGTGACAAGTGACAATTGGCTTATTGCAGACTCCTTTGATGGGACACTAAGGCTCCTTAGCAATGCAGTTAGCAAAAATTCTAGAGAACCCTTTGAAAGAGCTCAAAAACAGGACAAGAAGGACATTCTGCATTTAAGAACTCGGCCACCCCCACACTGACTATTGATAGCATGGCCAAGAACAGGGCAGCAGAAACACAAGCAGAGGTGAGATCTGAACCTGAAGGAAAGGAAAGCAATTCTCATAACCGTCTTTGGAAAAAACCTGATTCACCCGTGCCTTAGGCCAGGAGGAACAGGAGTTGCTATCACTCCTACTGCAAATGATTAATGATGTATTATACCTAATTATGTGAGTGTTAAGTATGTAGTAAATCACATTGAGTTCAAATCCCATGGTACATGCTCCTTCAATCTCAAGTGATCTTTTGTGTTGTCTTCAGAGGTTAGAGCTAGAGGTTCCTCCACATGTCTGGATGAGCCCTGTCTGACTTCACATCAACATTTCTGGTCGCTGGATTGGCTAACCTTCACAAAATGCTGTTATAACAGTGGATTATACTATCTTGGAGGGTTCCTTAAGAAGAAAGCTTCTGGCACAATGCCAGCAGTCATAAATGTTGTTGAATTTATATTGTAAGCCCTGCAAACAGGTTGTAGTTACTGGAGCTGGAGGTTAGAGATTGGATGCAAGAGAGGAAAAAAAAAAATGAAGTCTTTCAGCAGCAACAAAATACCATCACTTTCAATTTCTACCACTAGTTAGATCAGAATAATTGAATGTTCGATCACAACTTTCAACACTAAAGGAGAATAATTTTGGTGTCAGAAAGGAGCTTTGAAATTATTCAGTGATGTAGAGGGGAGAAAATGCATCGCAGAGGGATACTCTTTTAGTTTGAAGAATGAAGACAGAAGTGACACAGGAGGCCTGTGGAAGATTATTAGGTTATGGAGAGTGATTGAGTCTCTCTCCATATTCATAATAGCACACAAGAGGAAATAATCGCAGCTAAGTAAAGCAAGAACCTTCTGACTTGCAAAAGGGTCTGACACTCCAACGGTTTTCTGAAGATGGTCATGGAGCCCTCCCTCTCCAAGACACATTTAAGAGCAGAAGGATGCCTAACTCCCTGTCTGGGGTGGCGGAGGGGAAGCTTGCCTAGTGATAAAGACATGTACTCATGACGTTATATGGGGCTTTCTGGTCCTGTGTTTCTATAAACAATGGAGAGAGACTTATTTTTAGATTCTTAGCTATTACCTTTCTGTGCTGACCTTACAAATATTCATCAGATATCCCTCCATCCTATGAAATCTTTTTCCTCTTTATTTTTATGGAGGTATTTTACTACTAGCTTGGGGATAAGAAAAATATGTACGTAAGTTATCCCAGCTGCTGCTTTATCAGAGAGGACTCTTTCCCCCAGCAGAATAATAATAACTCCTCACACCTGCAGGCACCCTCAACAGACTGTGCACATTCTCAACCGCCCGCACCCTGTCTTCAAAGCAGCTGCTGCTCCTGACTATTGTCTGCTGGGGAATAAAGGGAAAGAACAGTGGGGAGAGGGAAAACAATTTCTTAGTTCTTTATAAAAATGGGAATATGTGTGTGTGTGTGTAAATATTCGGGCTGATTTAGACAGTACTTTTATAAGGTTGGGGTTGAAAACAAATTATAGAAACTCAGAATGAAGTTAAACAAGGGTCAGGAGAGAGGTAGCACCGATCTAAAAACTAAAAATCAACTTGTTTCTTGCCATAAAATTACTTTTTCCCTTAAAACAACTTTTTATCGTCCTAATAATTAGCTGCAATTTTAGCAGGATTGGTTGGTCGTTTTTACTTCTGGGACACGTGTGTGGTCCTGTTTATGTAAATGACTTTTTTGCCAAATACAAAATGTGGCCAACATAGACATTTTTATTACCTGCTCCTTCATCAGACACTTCTGGATTGGTCTTCCTTTAGAAGGACAAACGTCTTTGATGTATACAGCAGCCCTCAGAATTGATCAAGAAATTATCTATCCACTCTTATAAATCATTATATCTATCCACTCTTAAAAGACAGCCACCTGGAAGAAAAACAAGCAAAGGACATGAACATATAGAGGACCCTAGCTAATCAAATATGGACAAGATTCTCACCACCCAGGAATAATAACAAAAGAGTAAAGCTAAAAAACTGGTAATATTCAACATTGATCCAAGTGTGGAGAAGCAGGTATGGTTTGTGGGAGTATAGACTAGCGTAATTTCTCAGAAGAGAAATTTGATAGTGCTATCAAATCTTTAAATGCATGTACCTTTGCCCCAGAAAGCCCATTTCTGGATATTTATCTTGCAGATATAATATGGCAAAGGTCTATGTTCAGAGATATTTATTAAAGCTATATTTGAAATAGCAAAAAAGAAAAATCTGGATACAGCTTAAGTATCCATCAATAAGAGGGACTAATTATAGCAATTATGGTACCTTTATATTGTGGAATATTATATAATAACTTTAAAAGATTAGAAAACTGTCTATAAACATATTTTAATTAAATTGTATTTAATATCCATATATGAATTTATTTTTAAAGTTAAATGATATTAAAAGCCTTAAAAAATTCCATAATTTTCCATTTCACCTTTCCCTAGTTCTCCAGTGCCTTCCCTGAAAACAATCCACATCTCACTATTGTATTAATAACTGTCCTGTCTTCTGGCATTCACACATGCCAGAACTGTTGTTTCTGGGAAACATGTGGTCCTATTTATTTAAATGATTTTTTTTTTAGCAAATACAAAACATTAAAGTATAATGCAAGCCACATATTTAATTTTAAACTCTCTAGATGCCACATTAAAGTAACCCAATTATAAAGTAACCCACATTAACCCAATATATTCAAAATATTTTTGAACTGTAATCAGTATAAACATTATTAATGAAATATTTTACATTCTTTTTCTTGC
>CAUYSK010074253.1:0-36556 GCA_963575035.1 Avahi laniger | reverse complement strand
ATTGGTTTTTAATTTCATTTAATGAAAATCTGATCCTTGAAATGTTAGTTTCCCTTGATTCCCAAAGTAACTAAAGCAAAATTATTAAGAATACTCAGGGCCGGGCACGGTGGCTCACGCCTGTAATCCTAGCACTCTGGGTGGCCGAGGGGAGGCCGAGGCGGGCGGATTGTTTGAGCTCAGGAGTTTGAGACCAGCCTGAGCAAGAGCGAGACCCCGTCTCTACCAAAAATAGAAAGAAATTAATTGGACAGTTAAAAATATATAGAAAAAATTAGCCGGGCATGGTGGCGCATGCCTGTAGTCCCAGCTCCTCGGGGGGCTGAGGCAGGAGGATCGCTTGAGCCCAGGAGTCTGAGGTTGCTGTGAGCTAGGCTGACGCCACGGCACTCACTCTAGCCAGGGCAACAACGTGAGACTCTGTCTCAAAAAAAAAAAAAAAAAAAAAAAAATAAAATTCTAGGCTGGCCATCATTCTGATTGAATCAATTGAAGATGGGGCCCCAATCCCTTCTGCCTTGTAAGGTTTCCACTGAGAAATCTGTAGTTAGTCTGATGAGTTTTCCTTCATAGGTTATTTGATTCTTTTGTCTTGCTGTTTGCAGAATGTTCTCCTTCATTTTGACTTTGGCCAAATTTATTACTAAGTGTCTTGGAGATGACCTATTTGATATGAATCTTCCTGGTGTTTGATGTCCATATTTTATCGGTATGTCTGAATTTCTGATGATGCTAGGGAAGTTTTCCTCAATAATTTCCTCAAATAAGTTTTCTATCCTTTTAGTTCTTTTATCTTCTCCCTCAGGGATATCTATAATTTGAATGTTAGTTCACATCCCGTAGCTCTCTCAGTGATTGCTGAGAAAGAAGTCTCAGTGGACTTTTTTATACTCTTCTCTGCCTCTTTGAATGACTGGGTTATCTTGAGAGCCTTGTCTTCAAGCTCTGACATTCTTTCTTCTCCTTGGTTTAGCCTTTTTTCAAAGCTTTCTGCTGCGTTATGAAATTCCCTAAATGATTTTTATTTCTTTATGTTCTGTTATATCCTTTCTTATGTTGTCTAGCTCTTTAGTGACCTTTTCATTTTTTTAATTGATTTCCTGAAATATTTTTTTTTGGCTTCTTTTTTTTGATTTTAAACTTTCTATTCAATTTCAATCCTCGTATTTTCCTTCTGTATTCTGAATTCCATTTCTGTCATTTCAGCAATTTCCTTGTAGGTGTGGTCTGCTATGGTAGCTCTGTTGTGTTCCCTTGGGGGCATCAAACTATTTTGTTTTTTCATGTTGCCAGGGTTCTTTAGCTGTTCTCATCTGACTCCCCTTCTCTCAGCTTTGGGTTAATAGGATTGCAGGCACCTGTTTTCCTTTGCCGGGGACTCTCTCAAACCAAGTCCAGGAGTGACGGCTGCTCAGGGCTTGGGTCTCCTAGGTGAAATGTTAGACCTTGGGGAGTTTCTACTGGCCCAGCAGTAGTGGTGGGGACTCAGTAGTGGGGTCTTGGGGTCCAGGCACAATTCTGGAGTCTCGGGGTGGAGTTGCAGGCTCAGCAGGGGCCTTGGAGCCACAGGGGCAGTGCCTCGGAGTTGGAAACAGTGAGAGCTTCAGGGCTGGCTCTGAGGGTTTCAGGGGCAGAGCCACCTTTACAAGGGCTGTTCCACCAGTGTGGGAACTGCTGATGCCCTGCCACACAGTCTCAATGGCCTAGAATCTGCGTAGGTGGGCTGACGCTGCTGTTTGGCCCAGGTTCTCTCCCTACAGCTAGATACCACTGATGAAGTAGACCCAGGCTTCCCAAGTGGTGCCTGTGGCCTCTGGGGCTCCTGTTCTGTTCAGCTTCCATGCAGGGAGGAGGCGTGCTTGGCCTCTATTCACAGAGCACTACACAAAGGTGAGTGTCTGTTCCTTCCCTGGCTCACTGGGGGTGATGCAAAGGCTATTGCTGAGAGTCTGGGTCCCATGCAGACCTGGCTGTGTGCACCAGAATGATCAGGATGGCATTGGTTGCAGAAACCTAGGATTGGCAGGCAACAGCTCTGTGCCGTACCTGCTCTCTGGTGGAATGTCTCTGCACAGACTCTGAGAAGCTCTCCCATCAGCCCAGAGGTCTTCAGTGAAGGAAGGAGAGCCCTCACATATCGAGCTGCCTGAATCTTTTGTTTCTTTCCAAAACAGTAGTGTCACCTCTAGTTGCTTCTATTCTGCTGTCTTCCCCTCTTCAAAGCACTGTGAATTGCATTGGGACCCCCTGCTTAATCTCCAAGATGGTGGGTGATGCTTGTAAGTAAGAATCAGCCACACCCTGTTTTATCGACTTGGTAGATGTTGTAATGAACTATACAGTTGTTCTCCCTGTCAGTGTTTGATGCTTGCAGTAGAGAGCCAACTGCAGAGATGTTATTTTGTGACTGTGATAAGCTCTAGCTCCTTAGGTGGAGCACTGGAATGCTCTAGGCTTTGGGCAGGGCCTTGTAGCTCCTAGGGGGTTGATTGGTCTCCCCCACAACAGAGGTGGGTGGAGGGGTGAGGCTGGGTTCTGTTAGGTTGTGTGAATCTGGAAGGCTTTGCAAAGCCTCGGCAGGGCTCAGAGGTCATCTTCTTGACTGTTAGGGGGAACCACTGGAAGGAGGGTCGAGGCCGGCTCTCCAAGCCAGAAAGGCTGCTTGTGAAGAGGGACTGCACTTCACAGACTTGGTATGGGGAGTGAGCTCTGCCTGTCTTGTGTTGCCCCTTCCCTTGGGCCCTGAATGCACTGCACTTGGTTGCCATGGCACCACGGGCTGGACTGGAATCTTCCCTGCTGGAATACCCACCGTAGTCTGACAGAGTGGCTTTCCTATGAGGGGGATGGGCGCTTCCCAGGTTCCCGATGTCTCAGACCTCCACGGTTTTCTCCCATCAGTTCCGCCCTCATGTGCTCCCTTATGGCCTAGGTCCAGCTCCTAAATCTCCCTCTGTGTCTCCCAATGATCTGCTCAATCCTGGGGGCATGGGATTGGCCTGCATGTCTTACCCACTGGTGTGCATCTCTATGAAATGCTAATAGACAGGGAGCTCCCAGTTCGGCTACCCTGGGTTCCCTGCAGGTCTCCAAGAGGAGAGGCATAAGCCCCAGTCTTTGTGGAAACTTCAGACTGGGGTTTGCGCATCCTCCCAGCTGATGCGTCAGCCGTGGGGGAGGGGGCCACTCACCAAATTCTCGGCTCAAACTAGTCTCCGGGTTGCAGTGGGTGGGGGAGGGGCAGGGAGAGATAAGCATCTGAATGGGAAAAACCCTACTCTCTGGCCTCTCTCCTCACTCTCCTTGGATGGGAACCCCGCACAGAGTGTCTAAGCTCTGGGATAATGCAAGTTCTCCCCACGATTCCGTGGTTGCCCCAGTGCTCGGGTCTGTGGGGGTGGAGAAGCTTCCCAGTAACTTGGTAGCCTGCTGATCACTGAAAGATTGTGAGGGGGAGAGAGGGATACCTCCTTACCCCTTTGCTGGACTCCGAGCCTCCCTTTGGGTTTGGTCCTCACTGATATTTTTTTTTCCCTTCATCCCTCTGCTTTGCAATTTTCCTCTGTGAGGTCCTCGGCAGTCTCCGGCATTTCTCTCACTGAAATTCACCTGCACTGCATCCCCTCTCCCCCTATCCAAAACCCTTCCTTCTCTCAGGGATGGTTGGCAAGCGATGTCTCTGGTCAGCCATTTTGCCCCATCTCCTGCAATGTTTGTTTTAAAAGCAAATGTAAGAGTATTATTATTATTATTATTATTTCTATGTGGAATAACTGGAATTTCACAATTTGTATTGCGACTTGACCCAGAGACTGTCAGGAGCTGGCCAGAAGAGACTATCAAACCAAATTGAGGAAGGTTGGAAGGAGAAAGTAAGAGTTTCCCTAGGCATAGGATACAGCAAGTTCTTGAATAACGTTGTTTCCTTATAACATTGATGAGGAAAAAAAATTGATTCCGGATGGGATCACTGTGTGGAGTTTGCATGTTCTCCCCAGGTGGGTGTGGGTTTTCTCTGGGTACCCCAGTTTCCTCCCACATCCCAAAGCTGTGGGTGTCTATATGGTCCCAGTGAGTGAGCGTGGGTGTGAGTGTGAGTGCATCCTGTGACGGGATGGCATCCTGGCCAGGGCTCGTTCCTGCCTGGCACCCTGAGCTGCTGAGATGAGCTCTGGCCACCTGTGACCCTGAACTGGAATACGCTGGTTAGAAAATGAATGAAAGAATCAATACAAATGATTGTCAAATAAAAATTCATAAAGTCTATGATAATCATAGAAATGCACAGAAGCACTCAGTGAGCCCATCCTATTTGTTCTTGTTTGTTTTTGAACTGTGTGGTAAAAGGAGGTGCTCCTTACAATGTTTGCTGTACAAACACTTATTCCTTGATTTAACTCACCATCCCTATGATGGCCATTACTCACTGATTCACCAAAAATTGGGTAAATCATTATATTACTTATTTTTATTCATTTTTCTTAAATGGATATGTAGCTCACATTTATTTTGCTTTTTAGTATTAGAAGTATTTTGGGTCTTTATTTAGAAGTTTGGTGATGATTTTGTGACCAGAAATATGCTGTAGGAACTTAACTCTTGTTATATCTATTTGCCTATGGGAAAATTGGTTTTGTTATATGTCATTTCACTTAAAGTTGCAGTTTCCAAGAACCTATCAATGATGTTAAGTGAGGATTTGCTGTAATCCCCTTGCACGGGATACTTGACGAGCAAGTGCAGATGCTGAAAGGCACTTTGGGCCCTGTTCTATGACATGGGGCATGCATGCTTTTGCTTCAGTCTGATAGTTGTCAGGTTGCCCCTCCTGCCGGCCTCTAGACTGATGTGATGTGCCCCAGCTGGGGGCAGAGAAATCAAGCCATTGTTTTCCCTTCCCACGGTTCGGCTGCCCCAGCCCAGCGATGAATGGGAGAACTCCAAACATATTGCAGATTCCATGCTGGGAGGCACTAGGTACCTGGATGGTGGTGAATGATAGGCTACCCCTGCCTAGTCACTTGCTGAATGTGATGTGGCACTGCGAACTCAGGGTGGGGACGCTACCACCATGCCTTGTCTCAAAATGCTATAGGGCAAACACATTTAACCTGACCTTCCCTGCCCATTGGAGACAGAGGGCAACGGTGCTTGCTGGGAAGGGCTGGAGATTGGGAAGCCAGGCAAGACTCACAGCACCAGGAGATAGGGGAGAATCCCCTGAGAACCCATCCTTGGGAGGTCAGGAAGCAACACATGAGCCAAGGCTCTAAGCCTTTGGTGTATGCTCCATTATGCTAGTGGACTCCACTTACAAACCACAAACACAAAGATAAAATTGCAAAGAATTTCAAGACAGTGATTACAGAGCATTAAACCTCAAGAACCAGGCTCTTCTGAGCAGAAGTACCGGTGTGACTGTACTGGCAGCACGCCCATGAAGCTGGACCTTCGTATTTCCTAGCTTTGTGCATTGCTCTGGCCTAGACATCCCAGTAGTCATACGCATACCTTGGAACCAGATCTTGGTTTCTAAATACCATTCTGTAATAAAAGGAAACAATTCTTAGAGAAATGGCTGATTCCTTGCTTGGTATAGGCAAAGTACAAAGTGAGGCTGGGACTTCTTATGCCAGAAAACAAGAAAGCACCAAAAGACCAATGGGGTTGTGTCAAAAGGACATGGGAGCCAGATTAAAGGGGCTCCCTCTGGCCAAATTTGGGATAATTGAGCATGAAGAAGAATAATGACTATAATTACATATAATGATTGAGTAAATTAAAACCATGGGTCCATCCTGATACTCAAATAAGAAAAACTCATTAGTAATTGGTGATGACTATTATACCAACACTTGATTCTGAAATTTGGTAATGAAGGAGCTCAGGAAATTTCACCCCAAAATATGACTCCTTGGTATAATGAATATTTTGAATTAAAGGCTCTTAGAGGGTAGGCGAGGTGGCTCACGCCTGTACTCCTAGCACTCTGGGAGTCCGAGGGAGGAGGATCACTCAAGGTCAGGAGTTCGAGACCAGCCTGAGCAAGAGCCAGACCCCATCTTTACTAAAGAAATAGAAAGAAATTAGACAAACAACTAAAAATACATAGAAAAAATTAGCTGGGCATGGTGGCACATGCCTATAGTCCCAGCTACTTGGGAGGCTGAGGCAGAAGGATTGCTTGAGCCCAGGAGTTTGAGGCTGTTGTGAGCTAGGCTGACACCAAAGCACTCTAGCCTGAGCAGCAGAGCAAGACTCTGTCTCCAAAAAATAAACAAATAAAAGGCTCTTAGAGATTAACAGGCCCTTGGAAGAGGCTTGCCCTCTATCTGCATAAACCATAAAAACAATGGCCTTCCTTTCCTCTCCCCATTATCTCAATATATTGCAGGAAAGAAGATCAAGAATGCAACCAGACCTGACCCAAATCTATTGAAACATAATACCTGTCTCTTAGGTTAATTTAGTTTGCTAAGAGAATCATTTACAAGTCAATCTGTTTCCCCAACCCATTTATCCTCCCTAGAACCATTTGTTCCCCCTAAACAGAATTGCCTGTACTGCTCTTCTCCCCCTCCCCTCTAAAAGGCATGTATAAAAATATCTGGATCCCACTGGGATATTGAATAATCACTGTGTGATTCTCCCCATGCACATGGTAAATAAATCTTTCTCTTATTAATCTGTCTTAATTGTGAGTTGATCTTTCAGCGAACTTTCAAAGGAAAGGGCAAGTTTCCCCTTATTCCTACAGTAACTAAGGAAAAATTTAAGCATTTACCCTGACTTTCAAGAAAAAATTTTAGTTCATTGCCATTTGATTTTTCTTTATGGAAGAATTGCAAATGAATTGATACAATGTCATCATTTTGCCATCTTCCAAGAAAAGAATCAATTCAGGCAAGGATCATCAATGACTGCTAAAACAATTGGGTGACAGATTGATGGAGGCAGCATCCTTATGTGGTGCCAAAGTATTCACTCCTCAAGTTACTTTTTAATTGCAAAGGGAAAAACTTAGCTTGGTTGTCATTACCTTAACCCATTATTACACTTAACATCACTTATATTGAGACAGACTGTTATGTGTCTCCTGAGGTGATGCAATATGAAATACACAACATAACCTATGTAGTATTCTTGCCAAAAAAGTTTAACCTGAATCTAATCAGGCCTCTAGACCTAACATCCAGTTTATAGGTGTCTTAGTTTGCCAGGGCTGCTGAAACAAAATACCACCAACTGAGTGGAATAAACAACAGAAACTTAATGTTTCACAGTTCTGGAGGCTGGAAGTCTGAGAATAAGGTGCCAGCAGGATCGGTTCCTTCTGACTGCTGTGAGGGAAGGAAGGAACTGTTCTAGACTTCTTGTAGGAGAGTGGCTCAGTGGCTGGAGGCCCTGTGAATTAAACTGACAGAAGACAGATTTGCAAAAGAAAAAAATATTTAATTGTATACATACACATAGGAGTTCACAAAGAAATGTGACCCAAGGAAGCAGTTAGTATTTGGGGCCTATATACCATCCTAGGCTGGACAAAGGAAAAGGGGTTTGGGGCTTCTTGGGGGGTGGTAAGTTATGGGAAAGGGGGGCAAGAAAGGTATGGTAAATAAGGCTTGTCTTGGTACATAGATAAAGAACATCTCCAGTGCTACGAGTCTTCTTAGTACAGGGAGAGGGAGACATCTTACAAATGGCATTTTATGTCTTGCTTTTAGACAGAAATGGGGAGGGCAGAGAGCTAATTGCCTTTAGCTAAAAACAATCCTTATGCCAAAGTAGTATATGTGGGGGTGGCATATTCTGGTCCCCTTCACTTCTAGTTTCTGATGGTTGACTGGCAATCTTTCATATTCCTTGACATGTAGAATTATCACTCTGATTCCTGCCTTCATATTCACAGGACATTCTCCCTGTGTGTGTGCATGTCTATCTCCAAATTCCCCCTATTAATAAGGACAGCAGTCTTATTAGATTAGGGACCCGCCCTATTCTGGAATGACCTCAATTTAGCTAATTACATCTACAATGATCCTCTTTTCAAATAATCTCACATTATGAGGTATTGGGGGTTAGGACTTCAACATGTGACTGTTAGGGGATGGACACAATTCAACTCAGAGCAGGAAATCTAGGGGGGAGAGGAGCACAACCACAAAGAATTAATGAGACAAATTCAGAATGTGGAACTTTCTACAAAGTCTCTTGAAAGAGACAATGTAATTTTATAAAAGTAGAGGGACTATTCGAAAAAGACCAAAGAAACCAAATGTAAGAATTGTGATTGGATCCTGGTTTAAATAAGAAACTGCTATAAGACATAGTGCAAATTGAGGAGATTTGAATATGGACTAGGTATTCTGAGAGTTAAATGGTATTAGGGAATTACTGTTAATTTTCTTAGGCGTACTAATTGTATAACAGTTGTATGAGAGAATTAACTTATATTAAGAGATGTGGGCTGAAGTATTTGAAGTGTCATGATGTCTTCAATTTACTTTTAAATAGATCAGAAAAAAATGTATACATTCATGAAGCAAATCTGTATAGATAGCTGTGTATATAGATAAAGCAAATATACCAGAAGGTCAACATTTGTTGAATTTAAATAGTGGGTATATGGGGTATTCATTGTATTACTCTTTCTACTTTTCCTTATGTTTGAAATTTTCATAATAAAAAGGTGACAGAAAATGAAGAAAAATCATTTTTTTTAAACAGAAGATTTTGTCTACCTTTCTAGTGAAAATGGCGCAAAGCGTGAAAAAAATACAACTGGCTTAAGGTGTAGATGAAAATTCAGTTAGTGAAAAAGAAAAATTTGCTGTTAGGGGTGTTAAACAGTCAGGCTGGTTTCCAAACCATTCCTTCCCTTTATTACTATGAGTTGGAGGTTAGAGCACAAGGGCCTCCATCAGGAATGATTTGAAGGCCTCCAAAAGCCCTGCTGACCTCTGAGTATCTCCCCTGCCGGCTTTCCATGTGGCCTGAAAGTTCTGTAACCTGGGTCAATTCTTAGGAATCAAGTATTTTCTCACTATGGGAGTGGGGGTGTGCCCTCTTTTAAAATGCAAATCTGGAAGGGTGCCTGGGCCCATTAAATGGGAACAATTGTGTGAGGAGCCACCACCTGCCCAAAGGCCGGAAATTTTGACAGCTCCTTCCCCAACCCCTTCCCACCACTGAGATTGGACAATACGTGCTCTAGGAAATTGAATTTGGACAATGTGTGTGCTAAGAAACTTCTTAGGTGAAGATGCCATTTCAAGTAAAGCTTATTTTCCATGAATGAAACAGGGTGCATGAGGTCATTGCTGTTTTTACTTTATAAACTGGGTGGCCTCTGAAAGCTTCTTTAGAACACTTCAAAAAAAAGCCTCCTCAAATCTTCCAGCCCCCTACCCCCTTCCCTTTGTTACTGAATTCTTACTGACCCCAAAGTTTTTCACTGAATGAAGAGTTTCCAAGGGGTCTAAAAAATACCTGAGACAATTAGAGAACTGAAAACCAGGGGGTCAAGATGAATCGACCCTTGGCGAAGGATTTACATAAATAGGTCCTAACCTCTGGCTGTGAATAAAAGATAAAATGCCCCATTGGGGTCAGAACTGCAGTTCAAGGGCATTTGCAGGGCCAGGCCTGGCTTCTCTGCTATGTTAGGAATTCCAGGAATGCCACTGATCATTGTGTGTTGGCAGGGTGCAGGGGGTTGCAGCCAGGCTAACAGAAACTCAGCCCTGCCCACTGGGTGAAACTGCAGCTCTCCCACATAGCAACCTGCAAGTCCAGAGCGTGGGAAACCAGCAAGTTGAGAGAGGACCCAGAAGTAATGCCTTCTAAAATGGGAAAGACCCCGTCTCCTGAAAGGTGACCAAGTTCTTGTTTTAGATGGTGGTGTTAACCTGGGAGGTCGGAGGGGAGGTGGGTAAGGGAATAAGCATGTCCCCGTTAAAGAGCCCCTTTGTTCCCTCTGTGGAGCACAGCTCTGTGAGAGACATTTACTCTTTACCTGTAGATCAGATGACCCAGTACTGGCCTTCTCTAGACAGAAGGCCTCCACCATCTCCTTCTGTAGGCTGCTACCTAAGAGAGAAATCTTACAGGGGTGTTAAAAGATAATTTTCAAAAAAGGTAAAATAATGAACCTCATATATATATAAAGATGAACATGTGTTAAAAGACTTTATTTTACTCATATAACTAAGGGAACCAGGCAGATGTAATAACTGGTTTGAAAAAGAAGCAGCCCAGATTTATATGGAGTAAAGGAATATAGGGATGAATTGCAAAGGGAAGCAAATTGTTTATTGTTTTTGTTTCCTGCCCCCCACAGGGGAGGAGGAAGTCAATTGAACCAGACAGGACAGGATTTACACATCTATCAGTGACCTACAATTTAGAGTGGTAAATAGCTCCAGTAGAATCAGAATCAGAACGCTAGGAAGCATGTGCTATAGGCAATAAAGAGTTTTCCATTGAAGTATGAATTTTCTCTACAGGGGCAAGAAATGTTGCTTTTTAAATAGTGCCTTCAGACAAGTGTGCCCTCCATCCCCTATATGTCACCTCCCCCCACACTTACATACTTTTGTAACCAAAGAGAGTGAGGCAGGCTTGAGAATCTTTGGTAAAAGTTGATTCCCAAACTTCCACAATGTTCTACCTTACTTTTTTCCCTACCACACAAAAATAGATACAATCATGGTTGGGTTGTTCCTTGGTGATTTGAGAAGGATTAAAAAGAAGCTGCTTTGATCGTCTCATCTTGCTCCCTCTCACACAGTGTTTGGCTCTAAAGAGAAAACACTAGGAGAATGGGAACTCAAGCCACTTGCTTTACAGCTGTGTGGGCCAGCACTTGCCCTAATCTTGATGGCCATCCCTGAGTTCATTTTGCTGAGAATTTCCAGAGTGATCCATTGCATCATGTAAAACAAAGAACAGAGATATCCCGAATTTTCCTCTTTAGCATGTTTCTCTTTCCTGTTGTATCAAAGGGGTCTGTTAAGCTTTCTAAAAGTACTAACTCTGACCTGATGTCTAAAATAACAGATGGAAATTTGGACTCTGGATGAAGCTCTTCCCCTATACCTGCCTCTAAGTGGAGAGGCTGAGATGCAAAACAAAATCCTGTTAGAGAATTAGTTCTCATTTCTGGATATAATTTCTTATTTTTATATTGTTGTATAAGAAATCTCTGAAAAAACAGCTATTTTCAAATTTGGGAAATATTGTTTTAGGCTCACTTATTTAAATAAAAGCAAACAAAAACAACAAACCTAATAGGCCAGGCCTTTGTTAATACTCTGCCCCCATTTTTCTCTGGAGCAGTGATTGTGAGGCCATTTGCATGACTTTTACTGTATTATCTAATGAACAAAACCAAGACTGGTGATGCTGAGAAAGCGTGAGGAAAAAAAAAAAGATATCACAGTAATGGCACACTTCCGCAGACTTCCATCCAAAAGTAAATTTCTGACCCACTGTTCTATAAAGCACAAGGCAGATTCTTATACATAAAAACTGCCCTCAGAAGAGCCTGGGAGACCCTGGTCTGTGTAAAGGAATTTACATTGGGCTTTCTTCACGTTGGCAGGCAGGTATGTGGGTGTGGGTTAGCCGACATTCCTTTCTGACTCATTACCCACTTTTCCCTTCCCCCCCTTCTTAGTGCCTGAGGCACTTTTTTTCTGGCTCTCCCTGGTCAGGGCTGAGATTGTTGGTATCTTGGCACTCACCAAAGAGAAGCTGTGCCCCTTTGCACTTTCCTTTTGTGACTAGTCCTTAAGACTTGTTGCCAACCTCTATTAAAGTGGCATGGCACAGCTGCTACTGAGCTGAGAGCTCTCACCTGTCATGGGCTACTGTAGTACATGTAGACTCTTTGTCAGTCCATCAATCAACACGTATTTATCAACCAGACAGTGAGATAGTGAAGGGGACCAGAATATGCCACCTCAAAATATGCCACTTTGACATAAAGATTGTTTTGATTTTAAGGCAATTAGCTCTCTGCCCTCCCCCTTTCAGTCTAAAAGCAGGGCATTAATTTCCCTTTGAAAATGTAATGTCACAGAGTCAAAGGTCTGAAAAAGGGACAAATGCATTACAAGTTGTCTCTTTAAAACCCCCCACCCTTTTGGGGAATCAAAACCTACATTCCTGTCCAAGGCTGGTAATCGAAGGGGCAGAAAAATGTTCTTTATTTTTATTTTATTTTATTTTATTTATCTTAAACCACAGGAAATGGCTCAACAAAATTGTCCAGAGGTCACGAGATCATCTGGAGATAAGGCCAACCAAAACCACCAACTACAGTTAAACAACAATAGCTCAAGGCCACAACATGTGACACTGGTCCCATAGACCTGAGCCCAACCTTTAAAACCCCCCTTTTAAAAAGCTCTGTATTTCTGCTGGTGGGATGGTGGTTTTTCAAGACACTAATCTGCTGCCCTCCTCATTTGCTGGCAAATTGATAAACTTCTCTTTCCTTTTCCTCAAACCACTTGTACTTGTTCTTTGTTCTTTGTTCTCACTGATTTGGCCTCAGGGACAAATACTGAACTTTGGGTAACAATAGCATAAATTTCCATTTGTAGCAGTGTCTTCCTCTCCTGTACCAGCAAGAGAACTACTCTGGGGACAACTCTTAGCATCTGAGTCTCTTATCCACATAACAAACCTTATTAAACAACCCTTATTTGCCATACATTTCCTAGTCACCTTCTCATACTTTACCCCCTCCCCAGAAGCACCAGATCACTTTTCCTTTGTCTAGCCTAGGATGGTATATAAGCCTCAAATTCTAACTGCCTCCTTGAGTCACATTTCTTTGTGAATGTCTGTGACTACATATGTAATTAAATATTTTTTCTGCGGTTAATCTGCCTTTTATCAGTTTGATTTGTGAGCCCCAGCAACTGAAGTGGGCTGCTAGCATGGCCTAGAACTACAGAGGCCATGGCAAATGAGGCCAACTTCCCCTATCTGAGCAGAGTACTCAGGGGCCTGGGGGAGTCAACAGCAGGAATGGGAGCCAAGGATAAGGAGGAGTTCTAGGAAGGACTTGAGAAAGAGGGACTGTAAACTTAGCATCTTAGATCCTGAAAAGAGGTTGAGGGGAAGGAAAAGATGGAGAAAGGTGTGT
Source organism: Avahi laniger (assembly GCA_963575035.1). Taxonomy (NCBI): domain Eukaryota; kingdom Metazoa; phylum Chordata; class Mammalia; order Primates; family Indriidae; genus Avahi; species Avahi laniger. The sequence continues at coordinate 23,400 of CAUYSK010074253.1, read as the reverse complement.
TGTGATATGAACCTGACCCTGTGTCTTGAATTCTTGGGAGTTTCTCATTGACTTCTGTGTCCCGTTGTTCCATATCCTCTGCAAAGGAAAGATGAAATCTGTTGCCATATAGGTAATGGGGTTCAGGACATGCTACCCCAAATATGGCACCTTGGAATATTGAAAGAAAATGGCAGAAACAGGAAGATTACTCTCAGATTTCCCCCCCTTTCTCTCCTGAAGCAGATTGTAAAACCTAGGGAGGACTCTCTTACCTTCCCCTGAAGTAGGTTATAAGACTCTCATGTGAGAGCTGCCTTTTCTAGATGCATTGAAAAGGAAGGAGCATCCTTATCTCTGAAGACAGAGGGACACAGAGAAGAATTCAAACAGGCCTTGCTAAGTTCCCCCAGTTTATTACCATTAGATCATACTATTTGTCCTATCATATTTCTCCCTGACTGTCCATTCTTCCTCAAACTTAGCATGAAAACACTAAGTTTATCTGTTTCTTTGGGTCTTCGTTTCCTTATGAAGGCTTTTGTGGCAAGGAACACTTACATTAAATAATCTTGTATGCTTTTCTCTTGTTAATCTGTCTTTTGTTATAGGGACCTCAGCCATGAACCTAGGATAGGTAGAGAAAAAGATATTTTTCCTCTCCTATGTGGGTCCAGATGCAATCACCACCATTTGTAGTGCTTTGTTTGACTTCGACTGCTCAGGAAAAGTAATTAGATTTACTCTCCCTCCTCCCTGCCCCATTTCTATTAAACATGTGATTTAGCATTGTGCTGGAAGAGCAGTGATTTGACCTCTTCATAGAGGCCCCTCTAACATGTTACTTATTCTGAGAGAGAGCAAGTAAGACCCCCGTGGCCACGTATCCAAAGTGTGCTGCCTCGAGGGCCACTGTTCTGTACCTTTGCAATGCTGTCTTACTGAGTCCTAGCAGTCCAGAAAAATTCTCTGAATTCGGACATTCCCACTGTGGGGGACAAAGGAAACTTCCCCTTTGTCCCAAAGGTTTGTTGAAAGATCAATTCAAAATAAGACAGATTAATGAGAGAAAGGGATTACAAATTTATTTACCATGCACACGGGGTGAATCACAGAGTGATTACCCAATATCCCAATGGGATCCAGAAGTTTATTTACTCTCAATTTGGAGGGGAGGGGGAAAAGAGGAATATAGATAATTGTGTTTAGGGGCAAGAAATGGTTACTAGGGAGGATGAAAAGATACTTGGGAGAATGAATGGATGGGGGAAACAGATTGACTTGTAAATGATTCTCTTTGGAAATTAACCTGAGACACAGGTATTATTTTTAAAATGGGTTGGACCAGGTCTGGTTGCATTCTTGATCTTCTTTCTTGCAATATATTGAGCTAACAGGGAGGGGAAGGAAAGGCAATTGTTCTTTTTGATGGGTCCACCTGGTTTTATGCAGATACAGGGAAAGCCCCTTCCAATGCCTGTTGATCTCTAAGGACCTTTGATTCAAAATACTCTTTATTTCAAGGAGTCATATTTTGGGGTGAAATTCCCTGAACTCCTTCATCATTATTCTGAAAATTCACTTTTCCTTTCTCACACATGGAACTGCTTAGACAGAGTGCCTATATATCACTGACTATTATATAAAGTCATGGTCAGTGAAAGAAAGTAACTTTTCCAATTGAAGTCTTTGGGCTAATAACACGGGGCCTGGGACTCCTGAGCTGTCAAAGGGAGGCAGTAGCCTAGTCTCCCAGTGAAAAAGCAAACAAAGAATCATTACGGAGGCCATATTTATTGTTTGAATTTTATGTTTGCAATTTAATTGTATGGATCAAAAAGGGGAAGTTCACGCTGGTTTTGTATAGCATGTGATAAACCACAGCATTGCTATCCACAGCTTTTTTTTCTCTCTCTTTATGATCAGAGGCCTCTCAGTAAAGTGCACATTTTGAGTTTTGCAATATCTGACACACAGGTTGTAAAGAAGAAGAGTTTTTCCACTTGTTAAAGAGAGAGGAGTAAAGCAGCAAAACCCTATATATCTGGAACATTTCTGAAGGGTATATGTTTATCAGAGTGTCCAGTGATTCTATGGCTAACTTCATTTTCGATGATTTTTCTTAAGAAAACATTTGTAAAAATATCCAATTATGACACAGACTACCTCCTGTGAATTATCTGTGATGTCTGCACTGATTTCTACCTGAATATTTATATAGCTAGGATGTTTGAAAACTGGGGCACTATCTCCTCTGACATAAACAATTTTCTGTGAAACCTTCCCATGTTAATTTGAAGTACCTGATTCTCAAACCTGATATAAATCTAGTGTATTCTCTTCTCCCACACAATGTCTTTAACTCAACTGTTTTGCTATTATTCTCAAAGTATATACTCTATCCTCCTAACCATAGGCGCCAATTCCCACACAATTAGGGCAAGCCACAGAGAAGCAGAAAGGAATGAACATTACTTTTCCTCCATGAAGACTTTCCATCAAATTCTATCTTTCTGCTCTATGGATACTATTTTGTATTGGGAAAATAGTAGCACTCACAATTTAGTTCCCTGTATTTAATTTATAACTATTTCTTCTTGGTGTCTTTTTTTAACCTTAAAGAAGCAAAATGGCAAGCCTTAAATGCCTGTTTTTCTCCTCCTTTGGACCAAGTGGGTATCCGAAGCTCATTTCACGTACATCACGCTATAAAAATGCTGCCTTGTATATATTTTTGAAAGACAGAGATGAGTTCGTAATGTTTTATAGACCTGATTCAGAGCTCTATCTAGTTTTTCTTTTTGTTAGTCAGCCTATCATATCTGTAACAAAAATAGGCACTGTGTGTGCGTAAATAAATTCAGAACCAGAAAAAAACAAAAAATATGAAGATTCCAATAACTCAGGAAAACCCGCCAGATTCTGTCTGCTTTTTACCTTCTCATTTCTACACCTCCAGGTCTCTAGTCATCATGAAGGTGATCGAAGCCCTGAGCTCCTGATTTTATCACAAAGCTGTTCTTCTTTGTGGGTGCTTTCGTTCTGGAGATCGAGAATTGTAAGATCAGATAAAGCCATGTGGAGGGCTGAATGTTGGCTGGAATGACGTTCGAGGCACAGTTTATGCTGTTGGAGCATTTCCTGTGTGCCCTTTGAAATCTCTGAACTTAGCTCTTCAAAGTGAGAGCTAACTTATTCTGTCTTCACACTGAACACATATATTTGCTGCTTATCATCTTTTTTTGCCACCCCCACCCTTAATTGACTTAGCCAACATTAATTTATCAAAGCAAAAAGCATTGCTCTGAGTCATAAGTTACACTTTTACCTGGCATTATCTGGCTCTGTAGAAATGAAAGCATAAAAATAATGGAGGTTTTGTGCACAGGTCTATACACACGCATATATATGCATCTTTTTGGTTCATTCATCATGTTCTCGCCACTTCCATTTTCTATCCCCAACTCTTGCCCACTCCCACTCCTAGTAGTTTATTAGAAAGTTATATTTTCTCATGAGCCAGTGGGTAATTTTTCAAGTTGAACCCTGTTAACATCAGTTAAAAATGCTTGTCAGAAGTTCCTCTTTCCAAAACTTTGTTTTAGATCAGAAAATGTATTTTTCTCTTTAAAGAGCCAGTATGGCAAGAGGAAACTGAAGCTAATCTCTGGGAGTGCATTTGTGCTAACTTGCTGTACAATCAAATACAAATATAGGTCAATAAAAGCTGTTCTTTGATCTATTGCTACAAAGGATTCATTGTAAATACATTACTGAATGAGAGGGTTACAACTTTGTAACTGCCCCTTGTAAATAGTGCCTTCTACCACCCTTTAGCACATGCAAGAAGTGATACATCTGGCTTCAGCCTGCCTGGATTCTACTTTGCTGATTTGTTTATTGATTTATTTTATTTTTATTTTATTTTTTTAAATTAGAGAGTTTATTTGGGCTAAGGTTGAGGACTACAGCCTGGGAGTCAGAGATTCCAGTGGCCCCGAACATATGTTCCAATTACCAGCAAATAGTTACAAGTAGGTTTTTATTTTTAATTTTTATTTTTTTTTATTTCAGCATATTATGGGGGTACAAATGTTTAGGTTACATATATTGCCTTTGCCTGCCCAACTCAGAGCTTCAAGTGTGCCCATCCCCCAGACGGTGCACACCACACTCATTAGCTGTGAATGTACCCACCCCTCCCTCCCCTCCCCCCGACCTGCACGACACCTGATGAATGTTACTACTATATGTGCACAAAAAATCCCAAAACAATAAACGTTGGCGTGGATGTGGAAAGATAGAAATACTCATACACTGCTGGTGAGACTGCAAACTAGTACAACCCCTATGGAAAGTAATATGGAGATAGCCCAAGGAGCTAAAAGTAGAACTACCATTTGATTTGTTCATTTTTAAAATAGTTACCCACAGTAGACTTTAATGTGGTGTGTCCTCATAGAAGGATAACACTCAGACAGAGAAATAAATAGCCTTAAAACAACCATAATAGCAACAAAAACTCGATAACAAGAAGTTAATAACACCAAACAAGGTCAATGTTTCTATAGATAACCATTTGAGTTAACACCTGTTATTATGTGTTTAGCACTGTCCCAAGCATTTTAGAGAATGCAAAAATACATGGCCAATGACCTCAAGATATTTAATCTCCTGTTAAGGGAAAAAGGTATTGGAGTGAGTAATATTCACTAAAATGGGAATAAAGACTTCTACCTTAAGAGCATGGTGCTTTTCAGGGAAATAGAATTAATATGATGTGACTGGAACTAATATATTGTCATGGGGGGGGAGGTGGAATATTGGTACTTGTGGTTGCAAATTTGGCAAAATTCAAATATTAAAAGTGATTTGTATGTCAAGCTAAAAAGTTTTAATTTTATTCTGTAGACAATGGGGAATTAACCATTGAAGGATTTTGAGTAGGAGAATGACATAATAAGATTTGTATCTTAGAAAAATAACTCTGGCAGTGCTGTGGGGGATGGAATTGAAGGGTTTAAAAGTATTCATTTGTGAAGTTACATGTCCATCGAGTTTAGCAGATACCAACGACATTCCATTTCTGAAATAATAATAAGAAAAGACTTCTATCTTATCTACCTCACTCAATGATTGTATATGGAGGCATATTTCTTTTTACTTGTATAATCTGTATAATTAAGTACCAAAGTAGAACAGCCAGTTGAAAAGGTCACTATTTAAATCACAGGGCCTATCTATGTGTGACAAACAAACAACCCATGGTGGTGGGGGATTTGGAGCCAGTTTCTACTGAGTGCTGATGTGAGGATGGTGTGAACTATAGGAGGCTTTGTGGGAGAACAGGGTAAAGGCCTTGGTTCTGGAGAGAAAGTGATATGTCCTTGACTGTGTATTTCAGGTTTCCACAGTCATCATCTAAACCTTCCTCCTATTGCTTGCTTTGTGAGACTGGAGGGCAAACTGGAACCCAAAAGATACAACTCCAAAGTTGCTGAAGTGTCTGGACAAATAAAAGAAAAACATTTTCCTTCTTTCCTCCCTCCTTCCCTCATTCCCTTGCTGCCTTCCTTTCTCCATTCCTTCCTTCTGTCAGGGAGGAACAAACTTCTCCTCTGTGCTCTTAGGTTCAGTATCTGGGACTTGTAAATTAAACTGACAAGGGACAAACTCACAAGAGAACAGGTACAATTTTTATTCAGTATTTTTATGTATACAAAAATTCACCAAACAGTGAAACTCAAAGGAGTGCTTATAATGAAGGCTTATAGACCGTTTTAACAAAGGGCAATACATTGTGAAAGGAAAGAGAGTTTGGGCTTCTAGGGGTGATAAATTGTAGAAAAGTCACTAGGAAATATATGGGGGAACTAATAGAAGATAAGGATTATTTTAGCGAGGTCTGTTTATGCAGACTGATCTAAACTCCCCATCTTCAGTGATAAGAGTTACTCTTCTCTTCCTGATAGAGGGAGGAAAGTCTCATGAGAAATTTACGCCCTGATTTTAGGCAGATAAGGGGAGGGCAGAGAACTTTTTCCTGCATCTGTTGATTCACAATTACTTTCACCTCCAAATAATCCTTATGCCAAGGTGGCATATTTTGTGGTGGCATATCCTGATCCCCCTCACTTTCAATCCTTTTTTTTTTCTTTTTTGTAAATATGTCTGGGCATGAGGTGAGCCGTTGGGAAGGTGTGGATTACATAATCCCTAGCACAAGCTGATTTGTATTACGTGGATAAAGACTCCAACTCTCAGATTCCATTTAGATGACATCCCTACTTACATTGCTTGCTGTCATAGTCAACCTTCAACTGTGGACCAGTCGCTTAAACCAAATTGATCATCTAACAAGTGATAATGCATATGAAAACACTTATAAACCATAAAGTGCTAAGAAAATATGAATGATATGATTTCAGTTTTTACATTATTAAAATCAATCTTTTGAAAGTGACCTCTCTACTGTTTCCCATAAAGGCGACACCATCCTCCTTTCCTCACCTACCCCTACTCTGGGTCATTGGGGAAAAAACGGAGCAAGGGAACTGTCTTTTTCTGGTTCATACTGAAAATCGAAAGAGGCCCAATTCTCCTTCAGTCTGAATCAGTAACTCTCATTGTTTAAAAATTTTTTTGCCTTGATCTACATTGCAATCAGTATGCACTTGCATGTAACACATTCTTGTGAGCAAACCCACTCAACAAAGCATATTGGACTACATCATTGCTATAGTGATAACCTTGAATCTGCTCTAATCTGTAAAAGAGCACATCATTCATAAACTTCCATACTTTATTGTTATTAACAAATTACTTATGACTCATTTCATAAATGACCCAGCAACACCCGTGATTGTGACTAACTGTTCCCAACCTCAGTCTGGTGATCAGGCAACAGAATTGTTCTGTCTTCCTTTGCATTGATTCCAGTTCTGGGAGACTTCCAGATCCTTTCAGTTCAATAGATTTCTATTCAATTCCACAGACACTGAGCACCTACTACGCTCAGAAACTCAGATGGGCTCAGGGAACACAGGCATAAAACAGACCTGATTTCCACCTTCCTGATGCTCACAGTCTAGTGGCAAGTTACTTCATAATACTTTCCCCAGCTCCCTCTATCCTTACATTGGCCCCTTCTGGTCCCAGGTTTCCCTTCCACACCTCCACCCCACTGAGATCCCAGCAAGCTTTGTAGGATACTTTTCAGAGGTGTCTGAGATTCCTCTTTGCTCTCATAGCCCTCTGAATTTGCATAGACTTGAGGTGCATTGTATTGTGTTTTAGCCTATATGCCAAGGCCTATGTGCTCAAGCCTGTTTAATCCTCACAACCCTATGAAGTAAGTGCAGAAGGGGAAACTAAAGCTAAAAAAGCCAAGTATCGGTAGGGAGGCAAGATGGTGGATGAGAAAAACCTCCAGCCAAAGTGTCTCTGCAAAAAGGAAAGATTTTAGATGAAAGTGAAAAAAACAAACAGGCAGATAAACATAGTTCGGATGAGGGTTGGAAGAAAGGGTGCCTGAAAATACAGGAGACTCCATGGGAACAAGTTGCAGAGCAGAACTGGAAGGAGAAAGGCATCAGCAGGGTCTGAACCCCAAGAGGCTTGGAGACCAGAGACGGGTAGGTGGAGCAGTTAAATTTCCCCTCCCTTGCATCTTGGACCACTGGTTGGCTCCTGAGCTGCTGGAAAGACCTGCTGACACCAGCCCAGAGACGGACCCCTCCAGTGAGCAGTGAGCCTCTTGCAGACAGGGCACCAGGCTTCCAGCTCTCTTGGGGCACCTCCCTCCCCGCAGACCTGAGCTGATTGGCAGGTGTCATATTGCTTCATTCTCCCTTTCTCTCCCCTACCCATGGCTGTTGAGAGACAATTTAGCCACTATCTGGAGGCACCTGCAGGGAATGGGACCTTTCCATTTGGGACCTAGGCAAAGCCTTTATGAAGAAGACCACAAAGGCAATCACAGCAACAACAAATAAAAACAAACAGGATCTGATCAAATTAAAAATCTTCTACACAGTCAAGGAAACTATCATGAGTGCAAAGAGACAACCTACAGAATGGGAGAAAATTTTCTCATGCTACACATCTGATTAAGGGCTGATAACTAGAATCTCCATAGAACTCAGGAAAATCAGCAAGAAAAAAATCAAACAACCCCATCAAAAAGTGGGCAAAGAACATGAACAGAAATTTTTCAAAAAAGATAGACTAATGACCAACAAACATATGAGAAAAGACTCAACATCTCTAATCATCAGGGAAATGCAAATCAAAACTGCAATGAGAGATCACTTATCTCCAGTGAGAATGGCCTTTATCAAAAAGTCCCAAAACAATAAATGCTGGCGTGGATGTGGAGAGATAGGAACACTCATACACTGTTGGTGGGACTGCAAACTAGTGCAACCTCTGCAATATGGACAAAGCAATATGGAGATACCTTAAAGAGATACAAGTAGAAGTACCATTTGATCCAGCAATCCCATTACTGGGCATCTACCCAAAAGAACAAAAGTCACTCTATAAAAAAGACACCTGAACCTGAATGTTTATAGCAGCACAATTCACAATTGCAAAAATGTGGAAACAACCCAAGTGCCCATCAATACATGAGTGGATTAATAAAATGTGGTATATGTATACCATGGAGTTCTACTCAGCCAAAAAAACAATGGTGATCTAGCACCTCTTGTATTATCCTGGATAGAGCTGGAACGCATTCTACTAAGTGAGGTATCCCAAGAATGGAAAACAAGCACCACATGTACTCACCACCAAGTTGGTACTAACTGATCAGTGCACACATAGCAGTAACACTCACCAGGGGTCGGGCAGCTGGCGAGGAGGAGGGGATGGGTAAATTCACATCTAATGGGCGTGGTGCGTGCTGTCTGGGGGATGGGCGCACTTGTAACTTTGACTCTGACTCGGGAGATGCAAAGGCAATGTATGTAACCTAAACATTTGAACCCCCCCAAAAGGGGGGACACCGGAGACTAGGTATATGAAGAAACGGGGTTTATTTGGCTCACGGCTCTGCAGGCTGCACTGGAAGCCTGGAGCCAGCACCTGCATCTGGGAGGGCCTCAGGGAGCCTTTACTCCTGGGGGAAGGGGGAGGGGAAAGGTCACATGAGGGGAGGGGCCAGGCTCAGAGCGAGAAGCCTCTTGTCAGGGCGGAGAGGGCAGGATCCGATCCCTGGACCACAGGACTTCCCCGCCCAGCTCCAACACTGGGGTCAGGTTTCAGCACAGGCAGGGAGAGACAAATGTCCAAACCGCAGTGGCTTTGAGGGTCTTAAAATCTCAGATTGTGTCAGAATATAACTTAAAAAAAATTTAAACAGAGAAAAAACCAGGACATTTTAGCCAAGGTAAGAAGCGGTCTCCTCACAAACTCCGAACCCAGGACGGAGGTTCCTCTCATTAGAGAGTCAACAGTTCTCCAGGTGGGTCCCGGGAACTGGGGGCGTGGAGGGAGATACCTGCTCTGGGCGCCTCGCGGGGAGCACGGCCTCCGGGGAGTCCAAGGGGACAGGTGGGACCCCCGTCACCCTGGCTCAGGCCCCCAATTTGACTGCGAGGCTGGGACCTGCAGAGCCCGTGTCCCTGGGCACAGGTCTGGGGGGATGGGGTGGAGGAGGGGCAGGGGGCCAGGCTGGCAGGTGGGAGCCTGCGGGGGACTCTGGATGGGTCTGCTGTGCTCTGGCCTCACGTGGGCTGTGGGGATTGGGAAGAAATTGGGGGCACAGAACCTCTCTGCAGGTGCACAGTCTCACTGGGACCCGGCGTGGCAGGACCTGGGGCCTGGGGGCTACAACTATGTACAAACCCCTCCACCAGGAGACCCGACCCAGCCCTGGCATGGGCCCAGCACCGGCCCGAGGAAGCTCAGCGCTGCCAGAAGGTCCCATTTGTTCCAGTCGACACGGTGACCTCCCTTTCTCGGAGCATTCACTGAACAGGGCTCGCAACTGCGAATTTGCTTCTCCCGGCTCAGAAGAGTCTCCGGCAAGGACCCGCGAGCCCTCCCTTTGAAGTGTCACTGTCAGGAAGGACAGGTCTCTGACTCCCAGCCTCGGCAGGAGGGCAGGAGCCTCAGTTCTGGGGCCGCCAGCTCGCAGACACCGCCGCAGGTCACAGTCGCACCGACTGACCTGCTGACCCACTGTGTGATTTCTCACTCCTCTGACTCCACTGAGCCCCCGCCCCCCCATTCTCCCTTTAAAACGCTCAAATTGGTATTGCCTCTGCGCAAATCAGAACGGGGCTCAGCGCTCCCCTTGCCGTCAGCAGGGACAGAATACGAGTGTTTTCAGGCTTTAGTGAAAAATCTAGCTCCGTTTACCTGCCCAGGTGTGGGGACGGGGGCCAGGCCTCCAGAGCAGCCAACCCACAGCTCCCTGGGCCCCGCCTGCAGGGTTGGGGAGCAGCGCCTGGGGGTGGGAGCTGGTCCCATTGGATTCCAGGACTGACCCCCTCACTCTGCGCCCATGGGCTTGCAGGGCGGGGCTGGGGGCAGCTCTGGAAGAGAAGTTCGACCATCCCTTGATCTGGTCCTTGCGCCCTCCCAGCCCAGACCCCTTGGGCAGGAGGCCACAGCCTCATCCCCTGCCCCGCCCCATCCATTAGAAAGGGAAAAGCACGCAGGTCGCTGGTGCAGGGAGTGGAGCCTCCAGGCACCTGCTGTCCCACCCACAGGGGCCAGGCCCTCATGCACGGCTGTCTGCAAGGGTGCGAGCTGGAGTGAGATCAGAGTGGTCCGAGGGGAGGGCGTCCTGCACATTAGCACAAAGAGGACAGCCTGACCCTCTTCTGGAAGATGCGCCAGGCTAGGGAAACGCCCTACGGCAAAATGAAGTCCTCCAGACGACCACACCGCCCTGGGCAGCCTGCCGGCACTCGCTGCTGGACAGGACGTCTGGCGGGAGTCTTGGCGGCCTGGCCCGCCACGGTGCCTCAACTCGGGCTGCAGGGCAGACGCTGCCTCTCCGCTAACAAGGCCCCCCCACGGCAGGAGCCACCCCGGGAAGTGGGAGGGCGGAGCCCCCTCGCTCCAGCAGGACCTGTGTAGCTGTGGCCCCTGCACCTGCAGAGCCGCAGGGGACATGGAGCCCCAGGGGACACAGAGACGCAGTCTACCCTGGGGGCTGCAACCCCTCCTGCCTGCTGAGCTCCCCACCTGCGCGCGGCCTGGCCCTGGCCTGCCTGGCTGGTGGTGCTGCTGCCTTTCGCTGCCGCCCGGCCTGGCAGACGGGACAGTCCCCGAGTCCCCATTGGCCACTCCCTTCCGTGGGTGGGGCGGCCCCCTCTATCACCTGGGTGAGACCCGTGCAAGCTGAGGCAGGAGCTGCAGGCTGAGGCCCCCCCAGGAGGGCTGCCTGGTCCCCACGGCTCCTCTCTGCTCCGCAGGTCCGACTTGCTCCACCCTCCATAGTGAGGAAGGGCGGGAAGCTCCGGGCAGACTGGACGGAGGACACTGGAGGACGCTGGATGTCTGCTGGGACAGGAGCAGTGCAGCGCCCTGGGCTCCGCTCTGCCTGGTGCCGGACGTGCTGGGGGTCTGTGGTGGTCTGCGATGGTCTTGCCTACAGGCAGGGGCTGGGGAGGGGAGCATGCACAGGGCCTCTGGGTCCCCACTGCACCTGGCGGCTCTGCTTCTTGCCTCTTCCCGCTTTGATCCAGTGGCCTCGTTGTGTGTGGATGACCCATGACCTGCTGCAGGGGGAGGTGGCCCCAGGCCATTCTGGGCCTGACAGGTGCAGCCTGCCTGGGGCTACAGCAGGCTCAGCCCACACTGACCGGGTGACACCCACTGCTCGGAGCCCTTGGAGACGCAGCCCGAGCTCTGAAGAGTGTGGAGGCCCCAGGCGCAGAGTGACAGAGCCCCTGCCACCCCCAGCTCCGCCTACTCACTGCTGCTGGAGTTGGGGGCATCGCTCTCCTGCCCCCACCCAGAGCCCGCCCCAGCCCCTGGGAGGACCATTAGCATGAGGAGAGGGGCAGGGGCCCGCTGGAAGCTTCCGGGCTTTGTTCACAGGGCAGGGAAAGCCAGGGCTGGTGCCACTCGCCAGCTCTGACTGTGTCCCCTTGCAGCCACCTGAGCACCCGGGAGCCCACCTCGTCCACGTCAGCCCACGGTCACCAGGGCCAGGCCGGGCGCTTCAGGGAACGATGGCCCAGGGGTATTTAGAGGCCAGATCTGCCTGTCCCTCCAGGAGAGAAGGGCCGGCTTGATGCAGGTACGATGGTCACTGCCCGTCAGGCAGTCTTGTGTGGGGACAGAACCCACCGCCCAGCCTCAGGCCTCTGCCTGAGCACGCACGTGCGCCCAAAGGCACCGGTATGTGCACACACACCCACGCAACCAAATGCGCAGGCGTGTGAGTGCTCAACCAAATGCACGGGCGTGTGCACGCACTCTCACACAACCACGTGCACAAGGGTGCACGCACACGCACCGCGCACACGCTTCCTGCCCGCTCCCCGTCTTAGTCCCGTTTCCCATTCGGACACAGCAGCTGCTGTCACAGGCCCCGACGGGGATGCCGCCCAGCCGTCCTTGCTGACGTCCACGTCTCTGATGATGGCCTCTTGTGTTAGTGGCCCCACGGTCACGCTGGCGAAAGGATCCGCCATGGCTGTAGCCAAGACGGCAGCGGTGCAGACCGGAGGCAGCTGGCCCCAGGCTCACGTGCTGCGAGAAGAGTGAATCCGACAATAGGGAAATAAAGGGGAGGGGGTGGCCCCGCCTTCGAGCCAGTTGTTCAATTTCTGTCTGAGATTTTGTGTGAATCACCTGGTCACATTTGAGAAGCGTCTCTTTGGTGAGGTAAGTCAGGAAGATTCTAAACACAGAGCAAACAGAAATAGCTCCGAAGCCTCCGAGAACCGGAGAAGAGTCTGTCAGTGTCTCCTAAAGCTGAACTCGCTCCGACTCCCAGGCAGACCCCGGGGACACCAACACTCCCGGAGACTGCACGGGGTCGTCACCCCAGCCAAAAGCACCAATAGCCCAAATGCCATCAGAGGGGTGGCAAAGCCATGGCGAGGTCACATTGTCGGGGGGTATGTGGGTGAATCTCAGCACAGCCAGACCAAGTGCAAAGAAAGACACCTTTGTCACAAAGATTCAAGAAACAATAGAGATTCTGCCTTTTAGAAACGCATGCGTCTGCTGCAGAGCTCTACATGGAGCTCTCTCGGGGAGGGGAGGGGAGGGATGGGCCACAGGTCCCTATCTGGTGTGGGTGGTGGAGCCACAAATGCCATCAGAGCGAAAGAACAAAGTGGCCGAGAGGGCTACCCGCAGACTGCTGGCAAGAGCGTGGCAAACACTGGCATCGGGACCAGGACAATTCTGTGCACCAAGAAAGTAAACAGAAGACACTCCTGTCAGGGACCCGGCAGTCTCCCCCAAGTCAGCAGGGACCCTTCCAGATGCTGGTTCTGAAATGCAGACACCAAGTGACCCCCAGGGCGGCTGCACCTGACCTCGGACCTGAGCCCTCCTACCCCACGGCCGGGGTGGGGGATCCTGCAGGGAGCAGCCCAGGGCGCGGGGGCAGGGCCTGGCGGCCCGCCTCTGCTCCCAGGAGAGACACGGAGAGACAGGCAGCACCTGGAGCTTCCCCCGCCCAGGACAGAGCAGCCGAGGGTGCTAATTGTTCACACTACGGTGAACTGTTTACAAACACCTCGCCTTTTGTTCCTCTTTCTTTTCCTTTAACAGTATACACAAATTCAGTAAAAGAAAACTTCGTTGGGTTATGATGGAGAATATTAGAGATATTTTTTAAAATGAAGGTTCCTATTCCTTTTGTGCACAATGCTCATTAACTGCTGGTGTATTCTGAACAAGAGCAGCTTATTCCTGGCTCTAAAAATGACAAATGGCCTCATCTCTGGCCTGCCTGGTGGCAGCACGAGGAGCATCTGCCACTGAGCCCCTCATTGGCATTCAGGCGCCGGCTCCGTCCGGGGCTGTAAATCTGACTCTGCTGACAGCTAATCTAACGCAGCTCGAGCTTCCAGACCCACAGCTGGGACAGGCGCGTCCCTGGAGATCCGGCTGCAGCCCAGGGTCACGTGGCGCCAGACGGATGCCAGCAGCGCCCCACCCCGTCTCCCCTCCCAGCGTGCGGTGACGGGTCGGGGGCTCTCCAGCCAGGACGGCGCTGACCACAGAGCCAAGCAGAAGGGATTTTGATCAAAAAGAGCACGAGTTCTTTACGATGGGGCTGGGAGGGGACAAGGACATGTGGGTGGATGTTCACCGCAGAAGGTAGCTTCATCGGTTCTGCGCCCCCCACGGAAACATTAACTCAAAGTCAGCTGTGGGTGTTTAGTGTAAGACGCGAGACCATAAAATTGTAAACGGAAACATGGAGAAAATGACGGTAACGCTGAGTTGGGCAGTGTGTTCTTAGTCCCAACACCAAGAATACAGCCCATCTTTGAGAGCTGACAAAGTAGACTTCATCAGAATTAAGAACTTCTGCTCCCCAAAACACTCTCCTAAGAGAACCAAATGACAAAAGAGAGGCTGAAACCAGCACCGAGTGGTGAATCTGGGAACGGCAGGCCCTGGGATACCTAAAGAACTTCCAAAACCCGACAGTAAGAAGCAAACAACCCAGTTCAAAAATGGGCAAAAGACTTGAACAGACGTCTCACCAGAGAAGACACATGGATGGAAAGTCAGCATGTGGAAGATGTTCCGCATCATTGGTCATTACAGAAATGCAACCATAAACCAAAGCAAGACACCACTCTGCACCCGCTGGAACTGACCCAAGAAATAAAAATGACCTCGCTGGGCATCGGGGAGGGGTGGGTGGAGCCGCAGGAACTGTCCTGCATTCCCAGTGGGAACGAAAAGCGGCCCAACCACTTCGGACAATAATTCCTTATAAGATTAAACACTTATGATCTGACCATCCCAATCCTGAGCATCTACCCAAGACAAATGAAAACTTGCGTTCAGACAAAAACCGGAAACAACGCAGATTCCTTCAGTTAGAGACTGGTGTGCTGCGGTGCTGCCGCACACGTGTCCAGACCCAGAGAACCGCCATGGTCACACCACAAACAGCAAATTTTACTATGTGTTATTTTTTTAAAAAATCAATACGTGAGGGAGACCCAAATTGGAATGCAAGCTGTAAAAAGGAACCTCACTGTGTTACAAATGATAACGTCACCATCCTGGAGAGGGTGGAAGAAAGGAACAAACCTATTTTGGAAAACGGTCAGGATCCTGCAAGGCTAGCCGCAAAAGGAGCTGTGCACAAATGCCATGCGCTGGCTTCGCGGAGGGTGCGGGTCAGGAACTCTGCAACAACTGTGTGCGCGCCAGGGCTGGAGCAAGGCCTTGTAGGGCAGGAGCGCCCTCGCGTGGCTGGTGGGGGGTGTCCCGGGACGGGGCCGGGGTGGGCGGGCTTCCTGCTCCCTCTAGAACGAGCACTTTCGGTGAGCTCCCTGGCCCAAGGCCATGCCCGTGCGCACCTGGGGGACACAGGGGCCAGATGCTGTCTGGGCCCGGGGTCCTGACCATACTGGCAACGCCGTTGTGCAAGACGTTCCTCTAAGAACTTGCACCAGGATGCCACGGCGGGTGAGGAAACGGCACCATCCCCTCTGAGTAGGCAGGCAGGGTCTCATTCCCTACCCCTCCCCCGCTGCCTCCTTCTGCAAAGGCTCACCCACCACGAGAGCCCCACCCAGTCTTCACACACCCTCACCCGGGCACTCCTGCTGGAGGGTGCTGCCCACGTCCCGACCCCCTTCCCTGCCGGGAGAGCAGCCAGCTCAGCACCCCCCCACTGTGGCCCCCGAGCGCACGGACACAAGTGGAGGGGCCACAGGTGCCGAGGCCGGCAGGTGTGGGAGAGCGTTCACACCTGTGTGCACAGGAGCACGCGGGAGAGTGTTTCCACATAGCACAAGGGCTCCTCCCTCTCTTCTTCTCCCACAGTGGGAAGAGAGTGGTCTCCGTGCATCGGCCCCCTCCCCCGTGACAGCTCCCACTGGGTTCTGGTCGGTGGCAGGAGAGGGGACCTCACCGGGGCAGCTGACCTGCCAGGCCTGGGGGCCATCCCTGAGACCCCCACAGGAGGAGTATGTAGCCCTCCTGAGTGGGGAGCCCCTTCCCGTACGTGGGGAGGGGCAGCTGGGCCTGACGCGGCAGTCTCCGCAGATTGGGGGACACGCACAGCCCCGAGTGGAGGCTCTGCCTCTTTCAGACAAATCCAAGGCTGAAACTTGCCCTGAGCCACCACGTCCCAATGAGGGCCCTGACCAGGGGAGTCACTCCACGACGAGGATCTGCGTTTACAACGGAAGGGACCTGTGCCGTGGATGGAAAACGCTTGGCCTCCACGAAAGCTGCTTCTGCGTTCTAAGGGCTGGGGGATCATCTCAGGTCCCGCGGAAACGCCTCCTAGCTCTGGCAGGACAGGAGGGGGCGCGGTGTCCAGCTGAGCTCACCACTGTCCCCGAGGCGCAGGGAGTCCTGCTGAGTGTGGGTGCCGGGGCCAGGGGCCCAGACTGCCCCGCAGGATGAAGGACGCCTTCCTCCTTGGCGGCTCCGGGAGTGGCGGGATTGGGGCCGGGGCCGTGGGGGTTGGCAGGAATGGCCAAGCGCCTTTGAGAGCAACTCGCTGCCCAGGTGCATGTTCCGTGGGCACTCGCGGGTGCCCCGGGAGGCTGCGGGCGGGGACGAGGAGCGTCCGGGTCAGCGTGCAGAGCGAAGGTGCAGGACACAGTGACGCGGGCCCCCCTTGCAGGGAGGGGCGCACCAGCAAACCTAACTCGATCTCAAGTGGGGCCACTTTCCACAAGCAGAAACAGCGGCTGGAAAGCAGTTGCTTCCGCCCGCGGGGCCACCACAGGGCAGAAAGGAAAGGCTGTCTCCAAGGGTGATGCGGTCGCCTTACCTGTGAGACATCTGGGCTGCGGGCTCCCTTCCTCCATGGTGGAACTGCAGGCGCACCTGTCCTCGCCACCCCGGTTCACGGCTTAGGGCTCTGGGCCGGGCCGGCTTCCGCCCGCAGTTGGTCTGCAGCTCGTGCCTGCCCTCTGAGGGGCTTCCGGCCTCCCGGCACCCAGGGCCTCGTGGTTCTCGGCCGCGCTGTGTCTGGCGAACGTGTTCTCCAAGGTCGTTCTCCCTCCGCCGGCTCTGCCGCCGCGCCCGACCCCAGCCCCAGCCCCTCTTCCCTGCTCAGCCTACGGTGCTCCTGGCTGGCCACGCAGGCCGTGATTTCGCCTTCCTGTCTCTGGAGGCTACGGAAGCAGAGGGTTGATGGCTCCATGCGGCTGGCGGGGGCCACAGCTCTCTGTCCCGGGGGAGACAAGGACAGAACAGGGTGGGTGTGGGGTTTGTTCATCAGCAGGCGCCTGGGAGCCCAGCGACGAGGTACAGCATCGTGTGGTGAACCAAAGCGCCACCGGGAACCCTCCCAGCTCCCCGGAGTGAAGGTCGTCCCCAGGTCACAGCCTCCACCCTGCCACCAGGGACGGGCCTGTGCTGTTTCTGAAAATCTTCCTCCAGACTCAGGTGACAGTTACCGTGGAAACCAAGAGAGGGAGGAGCTCCCGCTCAGAAGTGGTTCTTGCCCTGCTCGGCAGGGAACGCCACCCACCCCTGCAGTGGGATGGCAGCCACCGTCCGGGGGGATCCCAGGGTCCAGCAGCCGAGGAGGTCTCTCCCAGAGAAGCCTCCAGAAGTCAGCAAACTAGTTCTAACTCTGGCCCATCCCAAGTGGCCGGCGGGGCTCAGACACCCAGCCCCCATCGCAGAGCCATCTCCCTCTTCCTCCGCAGGACGGGCGTGCAGAGACCAGATCCACCGGGGTCTTCAGCATGGCGGCGCCGTGTCCCATTCTGGTGCCAGCACCTGCTGCTCTCTGGTCCCACTGGAGGAAAGGGGCCAGCTCCTCGAGGGGCTGGGAGAGAAGAGATGCAGAGCACAGATGTCAGGGAGGCCGCGCTCAGCCGGCCAAGCGAGGAGGCTGCGGGGTGGGGGGTGCGCGGCCAGGACGACCCCTGCTCCCAGAGGCGGTCCTCTCGGGACCCTCTGAGTGGTGGCCTTATTCTCCCCTACTCTCCTCTCGTTTGCAGAGGAAGCAACGATCGAATGTTGGCGTGTGGCCCCCGCTGCGGGTGACAGCCATGACCCCGCAGCCTGGTGCTGCTCCTGTGCCCCTGCGAGCCAGCCGGCGTGGCCGGGGACCAGGGCACTGCAGACACAGCTTGTGCTTGGCACCACCCAGAAAAGGACAAAGAAAAATGACGGGTCAACTTCGATCTGCCGCACCGCCTCCTGCCAAGATGCGCGGAAGCAGAAAAACCACCTTAGGACGACTTGCGCTCCGCTCGTCCTGCACTGGGGGGTGCGGGCTCTGCCCCCTTTCTCTTGAAAAAGGCAAGCGCACGTCACAGCCTCCGGCAGTGGGGGGCTCCGAGTCCGGGCCCCGGGAGGGACTTCTGGTTTTCGGGCTGTGGGCAGCTCACTGAGAGCCCTTGCGGAGCCGTGGGTCGCTGCCTTCCCGCTCTGCACAGGGCTGCGAGGGCCGGGTCCCCGGGAAGCAGAGCCTTGCTGGGCCCAGCCGCGATACTCACCGGGTCAGGGAGCCAGGACGGGCTACGACCAGAGAATGAAAGCTAAGGAGAAAAATAAGAACAAAAATAAAAACTGAAAAGGACAAGGGAGGATGGAGAAACAGAAGAAGAGAAAGAGAAAGAAGAGTTTGTAGTGCTTCTGGCAGGAAACGTGGTCACAGACAGAGCAAGACGGCTGGGGAGGGGAGGACACGGCTCAGGAATCCAGGCCGGCGACGCGGAGACAATCCCCTGGGTCTGAGGTGACGGCACTGGCAGCCCGGGGGAGGCACTCGGGGACCCTGCACCCCTAGAGCCCGGCCGCGGGTGCCGGTTGGGGACCATGCACCAGCGTGCCCCACCTCCGGCAAGGGGAGCCTCCTGGGGACTCAGTTTCCTCCTCCTGTCTCAGGAGTGCGTGGCGAGACCACCAACGGCTGCTGATGGCGATGAGAGTTTAGTTGAAGGACATTCCAACTGCCCGGGACACAGGGCACCCCCATGACAATGCTCTGGTCTCAGTCCCGACACGAGAATCAAGTACACCCAACACCTGAGTCCATGTAACACCTGAAGCCTCATTTGGGGTGGGGGTGGGGGACCAGAGCAGCTCAGACAGGAGAAAACGTGGCAATGGTGCATTGCCTGGAACGGAGAGTTCCTTTAGCTGGGGCTGAAAAAGCAAACACCTAATTAAAACTTTCCTAGCATTTAACCAAACAAACGCCCTCAGGCTAAGATACTAAATGAAACAGACGTTTGATTTGGGGGAGAGACCTTGTCCTCCTCGAGGCTTGAGCCCCAAGAGCTGCATGTCCCATCCTGGTGTCACCAGGTGCCTGGCTCTGCCTGGCGACGCGTCCCCACACGGCCTGGCTCCCCTGGGGCAGGAAAGGTCGTGCCTTGCGCATCCCTTGGGGCTCGTTCCTCACGGTGGGTTTGTGCCTCGGCCACGATGGCTGCTCGGCCGTAAAGTGCCCAGCGGAGGGAGCGGTTCTGGTCGTTGCCGAGCAGGGGCGGGTGGTGGGGAGGACGGGCTGGTCAGGGGACGGCTGTCCCGACGGCCCCGTCTCTCCTGGCAAGCGCAGGGCGTCTGTGGGCTCGTCCTGAAGCCAGGCCTGAGCAGGTGCTGCCCACAGGGCACCCTGCCCGGCACCTGCCTCCTGTGCTCCCCAGAAGAGACGAGATGGGGGAGTCCCATTGGCCACTTCACTCAGCGCTCAGTGGGAGCTGGTCAGTTGGCGAGATCCACTCCGCAGGCGAGAGTGGTCCACAGTCTGACCCTAGAAACTGCAAACCGGCTCCAGGTGGCAGAGAAAGACCTGCCCTAAAAGCCAGGAAGCCCCACAGGGGCGAAAGTCTCTGGCGCACTCCTTCTCCTGGGTCTGGGAGCACGGAGCCCATGACATGCGTGAACAGAGCTGTGAGACCCCGACAAAGATGCCCCCAGGCCCTGGCGTGTGACCCCAGCCCAACTGCTCCTTAGCAGGAGTTTTCGAACCAGGAAGGAATTGTTTGAGGACCAGGAAAGAGGAGATTCTTCCTGCACCGATGATGCCTCTCGAGGGGAAAAGGCACAGCCCGGCTTTCAGGAATTTGATTTTTAGGGCAACGCACATGGTGATCTTGGCGGGATCACGTGGTTCGGCATAGCCCAGGGTGGGAGCAGTGAGAGGACCTGAGGTCTACTCCAGCGCCTGGCTCAGGGTGGGGGCTGATGCGCGAGGGGAGGGGCTCCTCTGAGACTACATAGCCCGTTGCTCGGGCTCCTAGACACAGCCGCGAACCCTGGCCGCCAGCTCGCAGCCACCGCCCAAAACCTCCTTCTGCCCAACTCTGCCCCGGGTTTGAGCGCCGCTCCTGCCGCTGTCCGCTTTCTCCCCAAGGCCCCGTGAGGCATCTGTGTTCTCCCCTCCCGCCCGGCAAGCCCCAGCGACACAACAAGCCCCCCGAGAGGCAGTACCTTCTCCTCCAGTTCCTTTATTTGTCTCTTCTGAGCTTCTATTCTTTCTTCTAACTCTTTAATTCTCTGCAATATCAAAAGGAAGAACATCGCAATCATCAGAGTATTTGGGAAACCAAGTGGGAAAAGTCCTTTCGAGATTTTGTCTCATTTATTTGGTGGACAGATAGTCACAGAGCCACAGGTGTGCTGGGCACCGGCCCACGTGGCCCGTGGCCAGCGGTGGGCACACAGTGTTTCTGTTTGCTCTTTGTGCCAACAAGAGCGCGGAAGGCTCGGCTTCCCCACAGCCGAGTTTTGTGCGTGGGAACAGTATCTTTCCGTCTCTGCAACTTCAGAAATCATAACATCAGATCCCCAAGGAAACGGTAAGGAATTAATTCACCCAAACGTCACTACAGCAGAGGGACAAGCGGCCAGAGGGCCACAGAGCCAGTCGCAAAGGAAAGTTCCCTTGCGAGGGTGACGCCTGTGCCTGGGAGCTCTGACCACAGCCCGCCCACGGGACCAGGGGGGCGGCAGGTGACCCTCCTCACCCTGACTGCCTGGGGATGAGAGGGGCCGGGAGGCCAACGGGCAACGAGGCAGGCAGCGGGTGCCCGACGTTAGCTCACCAACGGCCACGGTAACCCAGTCCACCGTGCAATCATTCCTCTGAATTGCAGTTGAACCTTTGGGTCTGGGGTGTGGCTAACAGGGACAGATCGTGAATGCCACGTCCAGGCCAGCCTGGCTCATGGAGGAGCCGACGGGTCCAGTCTGCAGGGCTCCTCCCCTCCCACAGAACTGAACTGCCCCAAGGGCCTGAGGTCCCAGAGTGCCCCGAGGCCAGGGGGAGACCAGAAGCTGCCCCCGGCCCTCCAGCTGTCGTCCCCAGACAATGCCCTCACCCTCGGAAAATAGTTCCTGGAAAAGATGTGGCCATCAGGGTCCAAAAGAGGGGAGCTGCCACCTAGAGGCCCCACAGGAGGCTACCCTGGCAGGGCAGGCAATCTGGCCTGAGACCCGGCTGTGCACAGGTCGTCGGAGGGTGTGGTTGTGGGGGGTGGGGTCCTGAGGGCACAGCCATTGGAGGTGTGGTCACTGGAAGGTGTGACCACTGGAGGTGTAGCCATTAGAGGTGTGGCCATTGGAGGTGTGGACATTGGGGGACATTGTCATTGGAGGGTGTACCTACTGGGGGTGTGACCATCGGAGGTGCAGCCATGGGAGGTGTGGTCATTGAAAGTGTGTACATTGGAGGGCATTGTCATTGGAGGGTGTACCTACTGGGGGTGTGGCCATTGGAGGTGTGGTGATTGGAAGGTGTGACCACTGGAGGGCACAGCCATTGGATGTGTGGCTAGTGTGGCCATGGGAGGTGTGAACACTGGGAGACATTGTCATTGGAAGGTGTGACCATTGGAGGTGCAGCCATGAGAGGTGTGGTCATTGGAAATGTGCACATTGGAGGGCATTGTCATTGGAGGGTGTGGCCACTGGAGACGTGGCCATTGGAGACGTGGCCACTGGGGGTGTGGCCATGGGAAGGCTCTGCCCTGGGAGGCTCAGCCTGGCTCTGGCATCCCGCGGGCTCTGCTGCCCCCCGGCGCCCAGCACACACCTGCTGTGCCACCTGCAGCAGCTCCATACGCTCCCGCAGGATCTGGGCGTCCCGTTCCCGCAGCTCACTCATGACCTGGCGCTTCCACTGCTCCACAGCCACCTTGAGCTTCTCACGCTCCTCCTCTGACAGCAGCTCGGCCACTTTGGCCCCGGCCTCCTGCTGCAGAGCGTCGTACAGCATGGCTTCCAGCTCCAGGATGTGCTGGGGCGGGAGGGAGACAGCTTAGTCCTCCCCTCCGCGCCGGAATGGACCGAGCTCCCCGGGGCTGCACAGCCCTGGCCTTTCAGGAAGGGCAGCAGGCGGCCGGGCCGCCCACCGTCGGGGAGAGGGGCAGGCAGGGGTGTGTGCAACGGGGAGGGCCACAGACCCTTATCCGTGCGATGACTCCAAAAGCGGAGAGCTGACCAGGCAAGCGAGGGCCAGGACGCAGACACCCCCGGTCAGGGCTGAAGCCGCGCAGCGGGGGTCAGGGAAGGGCAGAGCTATGAGCAGCGGGACGTGGACCTGGAGGCCACAAGCCAGCCTGGACACGTGCCGCTCACAGCAAGACCAGAAGGAGCTGGGCAGGGGCCCCCCACGCCGCTTCCCAAATGTCCAGTCCACGGACCGAGGTAAGACGATCCCTTTGCCATAACTCGTAAGGCAAAATACATCTTTTTATAAATTCCTAGGGTTTACCACTTGGCCTGGAGTACTTTTAAGGGTTCTCCTCCAGAAATTTTAGTGATACGACCTTTCAGGAAACTACAGAGGCCTTTTCTTACCACCAAAAATGTATCATCTTCAGAAATGAGTATTTCCTTTTCTTCAGGCAAAATAATTATGAAAATTCCTTTTGATTCAGTAGAAATTTTAGGAAATAAAAAAAAAAAACTTTTACAGCCTTAGGTACAATTCATCATCCTCGACAGCCACAAAACACACTGTCCCCGCTGTCACAGCCGGCTCACACCCCACACAGCTGCCACGCGGCCCCCTGCGGGGTGTCGCCACACCCTGCCCCAGGCCTCGAGGAGCGCAGCCCCCCTCGTCCGCAGATGCGAGGTCTCACTGGCCACTCTGGACAGCGCCTGTGTCCTCCACAGCCCCCGCGGGTCCCTGCTCAGGGCAGGACGTCCCCAGGCACCCAGGGCTGCGTGGGCCCCACACTCAGGAAAGGCAGAAGGAACAGAGGGAAGCACCACCTTCCGTGGAGAACGAGGAGAGCGCAGGTGGGACGGCAAAACGGGCCCTCC
>CAUYSK010074251.1:0-77509 GCA_963575035.1 Avahi laniger | reverse complement strand
CGGGAGGACAGGATCAGGTGGTGGCCGGTCAGACACAGGGTCCCCTCGACGGCCGGATAGAAAGGCCGGTGCAGCACCACATTGTCCACCCGTGGGGTCTTGATCAGCTCCGCGAACTCCATGTTCCCCCAGCGGCCCGGGCCAGAGGGCCGCCGAGCGCCGCAGGTGCGGGGCGGTTACGCCGCCGCAGGGCAGAGTGACCCCGCGCCGGGCTGGCCGGAGGGGCGGGGCGGGGCCCACGGGGCGGGGCCGGGCGGGGAGGCTGGGCCCCGCCCCAGGCCGGGGTGGGCGCTACGAGGCCTGCAGCCCCCGACACTGGCCGCGGCAAGTCCCGGGCGGGGGCTGGGCCAGGCTGGGCGTCTCCCCCGCACCGCCCGGTTTCCCAGGCCCAGGCCTCCGCTGCAGGGAACGCCGCTGTCACCTGGGCACCCGATCGCGCGTGGGCGGGCTGAGGGCAGGAGGACGAGGCTGCCGTAGGGCCAGCTTCCAAGCCCGAGCCGCCAGGGACTCCTGGCGGAAGTAGCTGCTCGCAGGGCAGCCTAGGGATACTGCGGGCGGAAGCAGCGGAGCTCGAAACCCGGAAGATATGCGAGTCAGGGCCGGAAATTGGTCCCCGCCTAGGTCCGTTGGAAATGCCTCCGGAAACACAGCCAGACCCGAAGATTTGTGTTCCTACCAGGAAAACGCTTTTCTTAGCCCTCACGCCCTCCCGCCGAATCCCTCACCCCGTCCAAATATTCCTCATCAGAAAAGGACCAGGAAGACGGGACGACGAGAGGAGAACCCTGTCTTGCTGCCCTCTACTGGAGTGGTATCCACTCCAACCGCTCTTCAGAGCATGGAGTGCCTTAAATGGTGACGATTTGTATGCATTCGCCATGAAGAGATGGCAAGCATGGGATGGAAGCTGTGAGTGTGACCCCGGAGAAGCCGCCAGGTGTAAAGGACGGACCCAGGGCCCCGCCTCAGACTCTCAAGAGCGCCGCGCCACGAGGTGTGACCTTGAACAAGGGAGGACAAGCATAAAAAAGACGTGTGAGAGGGACCTAGGTAGATGTAGATACAGTGCACTGAAGAGGAAGTGATCAATCCTCTCCCATAGGGACACCCAAGTGACTTGCTAGAGGCCACCCAGTTCATCTGTAGCAGAGCCTGAACTTCCACCAACATTTAAAGTCCAAGACAGTGGCGCACTGGTCACCACCGCACAGCCTCCCCATGAGGTACAACCCAGTTGAACTACTTCCAGACGCCTAAATTACGCCAGAAATTTATTCAAATAATTTCCCTTTCCCTATTCCTCTCCCACGCCCCTCCCTGAAACTGACATTTTTTAAAAATTCTAAAATAGGAAATAGAGGGGAAGTACGGGTTTTGGTCTGCTGTTACTTCATTAACCTTTGAAATCCTCACCATTTAGTACCTAAGAACAGTGAGTTGGCCAAAATCCCACTGTATTCACAAAGTAAATTGCACGACTTCATCACACCACTCAACACTTGTTCATGCTTTTTTTTTTGTCCTCTCTTAAATGTTCCGTTCTTAAAACACTTCATAATGTTGTCTCAGCGGAGAGCCCAGTTTAGCTTATTTGTTTGCAAAAGAAAAACAGGAACCAAAAAAGAAGGGAGGAAGAAGGAAATGATTTATAAAACTATTTTTTGAACTGAAATTTTTATCTTTTTCTTCCCTTATGTGGTTCATTATGACAATGACCAATTATAGAAGGGAGACTTTAATTCCAGAGTGAAGAATTGGGGAAAGCTCTCTCATCAAAGGAGAAGGCATCCTTTGAAGGGAGGACCTTGAAGGATGAGTAAGGTTTACACTCTGAATGGAGTGGGCCAAGATAGATGTCCAATTTAGGGATATCTGCTAGAGGTGGGGAGAAATTCTCCAGTAATTCCATTGCCTTTTTCTTTTAGTTTCTTGGGTGTGGGGAGAGCCTATAAAAAGACTATGGTGTCATTAAGGAAGAAATGTTTGCTATTCCATAAAACCGTAGACTCTTTTTGGCGACGATAGAAAATTGTCACTATCATGCTGGATTGCTATAATGAAAACGATTATAAAGTTTCATTATAACGGAGACAATTACATTTACTCTGAGTGGAAGCACAAAGCATGGGAAGCCCTTGAGATCTGAGGAAACCAAAAATTCAATAGTAAAGACTAGATAGAGTATGGGAAGCGGTGGAGAGCACGATATGGTACTTCACTGTATGAACAGTAGATGGCAGTGGAGTTCAACGGTAATGGGATAGGCTTCCATTCTATTAAAGTAATTCAGGGAAGCTGTAGTCAAACACATTATTGTGCATTGTGCAAACTGCCCGGCCATGAGGATCTCAGAGGATTCCGATAATCCAAAGAAGATGAGGATATTTATAATACATATAAAACACTTACTCAACACCTTACAGATGTTATTATATAATCATTTTGTGACTCTATGAGATAACAAATGGCGTTGATATACAATCATCTGGATGTTATTCTACCAATTAGTCAACTAGCTTTTATTAAGTGCCTACCTGGTCACCAGCACTGTGGGGAATGGAAACAATAGATTTAACCCTTGCCCTCAAGAGTAATAGCTGGTTTGGTAGTCCTGCTAGTGTGATGGCCTCAGGGCAGTTAGGCTGCACCCGAGGCAGATGAAGGTGTCAAGAGTGAGTATTCCTGACAGCACAGGGGAAGCTTCCTCACCTTTCATGACTTGGACTCAGATGCCACGTAACGTCATTTCCACCATGCTCTGTTGATCTAAACAGTCACAGAAGCCCACCCAATTTCAAGATGACATAGACTCCGTCTCTCAATAGCAGCAGTGCCCAAGAATTTGCCCTACAGGGACCCTGTCGAGAGTGGGAAATTTGTATGTGTGAATTTAATTTCCCCTGAACACACTGGCAGCTGGAAAGAAGAGTAAAGTGAATACTTGGAAAGTCAGCACACTCTTTTGGCAAAGTGCTTTTCTGCTCATAGCCATAATGAAATGAACTAAGAATGTGCAATTACATATAATTGGATATAATTAAAATACAGAGACACGTCTAAAATAAAGACCTAATTAAGAAGTAAGAAAACTAACTAGGTGGGAATGTCAACAATGCTAATTCAGTGATTACTGTTGGGGTTTATTTTATTGTCATTGGCCCTACTCAGGGTCAGTGTCCAATGAAATAGTGAAGCAACCTCAGCCTGCTCGCAACGCTTAATCACACCTCCCCAGCTTCACATTTCTTCTTTCCCCACACTATTTAAGCGAAGCTTTGTACACAATGTTAAATATGATAGATACAGTTATTTTCAATTCTTTCTTTTTTTAATAGACGGTGATGCACACCCCTTTGATGCCAATATGGTAACCACTAGCTCTATGTGGACATTGAACAACTGGAATGTGTCTAGAGAGACTGAGGGGCTGAATTTTCAGATCTCTTTGAATGTGTTTACATTATGGGTAGGTAGTTCCAGTTCTAAGAAAACACAAGTTTTTACTAAAGAAAGTCTTGAGTTTTATATGTCACGTATTATGAAAAAGATTCTTAAAACTAACTAGACAAATGGAACCAGTGTACTAGTTAACCCAAATTCACCATGGCCTTCACAGGAATAAGCTGACATGATCATAATAATACATTGTCAGGAGGCTCTTGAATTTGAGGATGTAAAAACACCTGATGTTCAGCGTTTACCTTAAGTCACATCAGGAACCTCTGTTCCACCTGCAGCGACCCCCAGGCCCCTTCTCCATGCTGCTGGAAGGAAATTTTCCCCTGCCTCCCCCCTGTAATCATGTCAGGAAATCAGACTGATCCAACACCCCCCTTCTCAAATAGCTCTCACACAGGTGGGCCCCTGTCGTCAATTCTCATTTCCCCATCTGAAGCCCACCTTTAGTCAAAGTACAAGTTATAATATACAAATGCTGGTCTTGAGCAGCATTTTTATTTTATTTTTGAGAGCTATTTTTAAACTAATTAAGAGCTCTTCAATTAAAAAAAAAGTTTGTATTAATTTGTAAACCTCTAACACTAGCCGATCCATGGGATACCAGATGTGTGGACTAATTACATCCCTAGCACAGCGAGCAAAATGGTGCAGAAATGCAAATAGTTAGGAATAGCCTGTCTCCCGAGGGAATTAGCAAACACAGTCGGAAAGTCTTTCAAATTCAATACAGCTCCTGTTTTGACGGTTTCTAGAAGTTACAAAGAATATTAATGAATAAGATAAAGAAACTGAGACTGCCCAAAGTGCAAAAAAGTTTAAGAAATTATGCCAAAACACATAGTGTTTTAAATGTGTGGCCCTTTAGAAAAAATTCTCCAGCCCAAGAGAAATAACATGTGAAATTTGCCTGAATGAGCCAAGCTGAAAATTATACAAGGGCTGTCTAGGACATATCCAACCATTGTTAATATAACGAGAACATACTACATGGCCAAATACTTTCCAACAGCCCTCATATACTGTAACCACATGTGTGGGTATTTTAAATAATTTAGAGAAATTGGTCTTCTGAAAACTGAAACATCTAATAGTTTCCTTCTTGGAAAAGAAGATTTTCAAGTGAGAAGATTTTTTTAGTTAATTTAGTTATTAAAACACTCACCAAAAAGTATGTATTTTTCAAAATAATGTGAAAATACTTAACATCAACAACATCTGTATTTTAAAAAATGGTTAGATAGTTTAAAAAGGTATATAGTACCTTAATTAATATAAATAAAAAATTTAAAACCATGTATAAATAAGTCATTAATGTATTTGTAAAAAGTATTTCTGCTTTCTCACATTAAATTATATCTTTCTCCAGAAAGCTTTTGGATAAGAAAAAGAAAAAATGCAACTTTAATAACAAGGTTTCTACTGATGATTTTTACAAGGAACAAAGAAATGCAAATTGCCAACAATTAGTCGTCAGATGACGGCTTTACAAAAAACCCTTCTGTGCTAAAATTTTAAGTAAAATTTAAGGAATTTTAATATTAGTAAAAATTATATAAAAATGCACACTTTAAGCTCACGTAATATTCCTAACAAATTATACATTTTGGTTAAAGAGATAGCTATATATTTTCTCTTTGATTTATCCTATTTTATCACAAATACATTATAAATGTAACATTTCAGTTTATATAAGACTTTGGAATTATTATCCCACCACAATCTTAACTAAATTCCTTCTGATGGTCAATAGGTTACCATTGCTAACACCAAGTATTTGAGACTATAAATAACATATGTATTTAATTAACGAGAGCCGTGACCACTAACGTCCTCATTTAAACACTGCAAATTATGTGAACCTGTAGCATCACTCCACCTTTGCTGTCTGGGTAAGTTTTAAAGTGTCATATTTCTCTGACAAACTTTTGTTAATAACAGTGATATTTTAATAATATTTTCTTTAATGTCAACTTATAATACATTTTCTAAGATTTCTAATTGACTTGAGACCTTGTCAACTGAGGTAATCAGGGAGTAATCATTAGATATCTGGAAATTTTCCAAAGAAAAAATTTTAAATTTATAAATGAAAAGAAAGAAAATCCATGCTCCTGTGGTTTTGGCATATGTTTTCTTGTCCATGCAAACATACAGATTCTTTATAACACTCAATGAAGACAGTGCCAATAGACCTATTTTAAACGTTGCCTAATATGCCTGATACTATTAGTTATGTTCATGAAATGAGCGTTCAAGAGAGTTAAGAAGTGTTGTCACCTAAACGTCGTTTGGTGTGAACATGCACAGATGCGTACGTTTAAATCCACCCACGCCCAGGCGCTCAGCCTGGGCCCCCTAAGCACAGCCTGGGAGGAAGACTTGCGTTCAGGTCGTTTTGGGGGGAAGGGGTCCCAGGGAGGAAGAGTGAGGGGCGGGGAGTGACTCGGGAAGGGGACACCCAACACTGGGAGGGGCTGTCACCTGGCCACAGCCAGGACAGTTCCTGCTGGAACCTCCAGGCCCCTCTGAGCAGCAGGTGGGGAGGGGGCGGTCCCTACAGCTCGGGGTGGAAGCCTGGGCTGAAGCCGCTTCAGTGGAAGAAAACTCAGGGTAAATCTCCATGACCTTGGAGCCCCGAGGCGCAGGACGGATGTGGCTGGCGTTCGCGGGGCCGGGCTGCACCTGACCGCGTTCCCCTTCTGAGACATGATTTGCAATTTATTACAGCGATTTTAGGTTCACAGAAAAGCTGATTGGAAAGTACAAAATTCCCACGTATATCTCCCTCCCCCAGTTTCCTATTATTTACATCTTATTGATACATAGCGTGGTACGTCTGTTACAGTGGATGAACAAATACTGATAGATTCTCGTGTTCTTCACGCTGCAGGATGGCTACAGTTAACAACAATGTAGTCTATAGTTTCAAATAGCTGCAAGGATACTGACCATGCCCAACACAAAGAAAGCATAAATGTTCAAGATGATGCATCTGCTAATTACCCTGATCGGATCACCATACACTACGGTATCACATGACCATGTACCCCATGAATATGTGCCATTATTATTTGTCAATTTAAAAAATAAAATTATACTAAGATAAGATTTTCATAGACACTCTATCAAGAAAGAAATTAAATTTAAAAATACAAAAATAAGACATTAGTATAAACTAAAGTCTGCGGTTCACATTAGGGTTCACTCTTTGCGTTGCAGAGTCTATGGGTTTTGTCAAATGTATACTGACGTGTGTTCATCATGACAGTATAATACAGAATAGTTTCACGGCCCTAAAAAGTCTTTTCCTCTGGAATTTGGTTTACTTTTTGTTGCTTTTTCCAAGACCCAGCCCCAAATTCACGGCTTGACAGATTTTTTTGCATCTTCACCATCTTTGATTTTCCTGAAACGGCCTCTTGGGGGCGCCTTGTTGCGCACACCCCTTGCTGGGGGACACACTCTGCAAAGACGTTAGTACAGCGTGACCACGGTTCCCACCTGGAGGACAGCCTCAGTCCACCCCCCTGACAGTGCCTCACTTTTTGGAACAAGTTCTTGTAGTTATCGGAAAGGCTACTTGGGTCATTTACAAATTTTACTAACCAGATCTGTATTCACTATTCCCAAACTTAGAAATGTAAAACAGGTTGACAGAATTGTCAAAACCAAATTGGCTAACCTAACGGGTGGAATCAGACTGTCTTGGCCTTCTCTTTCATCTTTTAGACTCATGAAAATTCATTCCCTGGAACAAGAAAAATGCTGAATCCTTATCAAATAGCTCCGGGCAGGCCTGTGCCTCTTGCTGCCATATCTCACAAGAGGACTCCACCAGGGTGACATACACCCCAGTTTTCCCAGGAGAGTCCCGATTTATGCCTGTGGTCCCAGTCCTTATTCCTACCCACCTCCCTCCTGCCCCAGCTCACTCTCAAAAGTGTTCCAGTTTGGATGATCAATGACATGGTCACCCTAACTCTAAGTTCTTACATTCTGGTATTCATATTTCCACTTTTGGAAAAAATCAGACTGAGCTGCCCAGCATTCTCATCAGCAAGTTACCACTATCTCATTCGTACCTGACTCGTCACTGAAGGCTGGAGCCAGGAACTATAACCCCCAGATGAGGAAAACCAGCACTCAGATCCTGGCGGAGTTGACTCTGCTGCTAGACACAGGCACCGGGGACAGGAAAGAATGCTGCTGCTTTTCCCCTGGCACCTTCTAATTTGGAGGTGGGAATGTTGCAACAATGCAAATGAGAAGGGTCAGGAGAGTTGTCAGTTTCTCAATAGATAATAACTGACCAAGTTCCGTGGGAGGGTAGTTCTTACATTCTTGAAGCCTAAGTCTGGATTTAATAACATGCATGTATCATGGGTACGGTTACAGCCAGAACACACTCACAGCGAGGCTTTCAAAGGGTTTCCCTTCCTTAAACCTGCCCCTAGGGTGCACAGGTCAGAGCTTCCTCCAGCTTGCAGACCAAAGTTGGCATTTGTCAAGTGCTCTGAGACCTTTCCTCCCTCCTTAAATAAAAGGGCGGGGAAGGGCCGGGAGTAGGAAGAGATTGGCTTTGGAGAGATTAGGAGGCGGGAGGGAGCACGCATGCTCCCTAAGAGTGGTCCATCCACTTCACCCACCTCTGAGATTCTTCTGGAATCACAACACTGACTGCTCTCCCAGCAACGTCTCTAAAGCAGGACCCAGTTTCCTGCCGGGGCCGCCTACCTTCCTTTCTTGAATGGCAGTCAACAGCCGGACACCCCCAGAAGGGGAAGTGGAACGCAAACTAGCTGGGGTTTAAGACAGAGGCAGACCTGGGCTAGTCGGCCCCTGTAGTGGATAATTTTTAACACCACCCCCTCACCCCCCACACAACGACATTATTTCTACAAATATAATCAAGTAACCATCAGTAGCAATCATTATTTTCTTGATTCAGTCTATACTTTCAAAATATATAATTTTTAAACAGAATATATTTCAATTTTAATATTATTCAAATTTAATAACACATCGAATCTGAACTAAATTTGCACTTTGCCAATAGAAAAACTATTCATCTCACAGTTCTCCCTCTGTTTTACTGTTTGAAATTTTAAACACAAACGAACACAAGTGTTTATCACAAAAGCAAAAGAACTCACCTCTATTTCTTCATTGCTACACTCACGGTGTGTCACGGTCTATTTTGAATCTACTATTTAAACTTAGGAGTTGGAGACAGTTGTCATCAAAGAGCAAACCCCGAGCTGGCGGCACACCTGAGCAGACAGGGACAAGATGCACGTGGCTGGATCCTCATGGTGGTGGCTTCTGTACAACAGGGAATTCTCTGAATTAACTTTCAGAAGGAACACAGTTATTAATGATAAGAAAATGTACCAAATGGAAGCTTACCTATGCATTGTTAAAATGCAGTTGTACCTGCAGAAATAATTTAGAATTTCAAACAACAAAAGATTTTTTTTTTCGTAGAACAGTATTTTATCACTGATATTATTTAGAATTGCTGGCACATGGTATTATAAAAAATGAACGTTTAGTCAGTTATATTATTGTGTTTTAATTTTCTACAACCATGCATCTCTTACTGCCTGCTCCAGGGGCAGGCTGGCCCCGAGGCTCTGCCCTTTGACCTCTGCCGCCGGTTTAAGGTGAGGGCCAGTACTGCTAAGCTGTACCGTCCATGCATCTGTGGGAATTGTTTTAATTTAAACTAACAGTCTTGAAGTTCAGTGTTTTTATTTTAGGTGTAAGACTTCTCAAGGGTGATGGGGCAAATAAATGGAAAGTCTGCTGGGTCCTTTTTCTCAGACATCAATGCTTAGGATTTTGAGAGCATGAGTTTGCGGGGGAAAAAACCCAACAGCTTTTTCAAGTTTCAGGCTGGTGTTTGGCACCCTCTGGCGGACAGTGTGAAAATAGAAAGCTCAGATACTTCACAAATTAATAATCCCTTACATTGTCTGTTACGTACCAGGCATTGCGGCTAACTTTTGTGTGCGTTATCTCGTCCTTACAATGTCCTGTAAATTAGGAATATGATTCCAATTTGACCGATTATAGAACTAGCTCAGAGAGGTCAAGTAGACTGATGACAGCAACACAGCCAGCAGGTGGAATAGCAGAGCTGCCTCATCCCTAAGCCCTGCTGACACCTCGATCTTGGACTTCCAGCCTGCGGGAATGTGAGGAAGGCCGGCCACAGGAGGCTTTGGTTGGACAAGGGTATTGGGCAGGTGTTGTGCCAAAAACAATGTCGGGGCCGCAGGCTGACAGGCACTCCCAGGAGTGGGCAAAGCGGGAGGTGCCTGGTGCCAGGAGAAGGCTGTTCGCTCTGATTGTGTAGAGCCAGTGTTGCCAGCAGACAGCGTGGGGCATTAGGTCACGAAGGTGGAGCCCTCGAGAATGTGACTAGTACCTTATAAGGAGCTGAAGAGACCAGAGTTCTCCCTTCCACCTTGTGAGGACGTGGGGAGAAGACGCCATCAGTGGACCAGGAAATGGGCAGACGCCGAATTCGCCAGTTCCTTGGTCTTGGACTTCCCAGACTCCAGACTATCAGAAAGAAACTGTTGTTGTTTCTAAGCCGCCGTCGCTGGCGTTTTGCTACAGCAGCCTGCATGGACCGAGACGTCAGCTATTCGCCAGAACGGGGAGCGGGTGGGATCCGGGGATCAGGAGAGTCAACTTGGTGGAAATGAATCCAAAGACAGCCAGGCAGCCGATAGGTGCGCCAGGGCCTTATCAGCAGGACCATTGGCCAGGTAGAGATGGTGCCTGAGAGGTGACAGGTAAGTGCCCCAGAACCTACGAGAGGGGGACATGCGGGAAGGGGACTTGGGATCCAGGATTAACACCAGCAAACAGAAGGCTCATGCGGTCGGGAGAACGTCAGAAGCCGCACAGAAATCCTCAGTTAGCTGGGTCCAGTCTTACTTGCAGGTGAGCTCGGAAGGATCCTTCCAAATGCTGGTAGCGGAGATCTCTGAGCAGCCACCAATGTGGGCTCCATATCCTGAGGGAGAGAAGTCAGCCAGGCAGATGCACGAAGCCCCGTGATGCGTATCTGGAATATTCTCTGCACCACGGCAGCAGGGAACAGGTGCATATGTACCTTCCAGTATACATCCAGGACTTTCGGCGCATCACACAGACATCTGTTCAATGCTCTTAAGCACCTGTGAGCCACAAAGTTTCAGATGCACTTCTTAGCTAAGCGGGGTTTCTTTCCCGTGACAAATCACACAGTGACAGAAGCACAGACCCTTGCGGGGCTGCAGGCTGCTGGCAGTGTCGTCCTGAAGGGGTTTGGACAACATGGTTTCATGTGCTCATTTACTCCACACCCATATTTCAAGATCATTCTTCTCTGCTGGAAATGTCTTTTCACCCAAGATAATAGATGGAAACTGTGAGCTGGCTGCAGTTCCCAAGTGACGCTAGCATGTGTGCCGTGTTGCCTCCTGAATCCCAGCCCTTCTGCTTTGCTTTTCCACTTTTTTCTGGCTCCGAGGAGGAAAATCTTAAAAGAAAACATTACCTGTATAATATTCCTCTTACTCACCTTCCTGCCGCCAACCTTTTTACGGGATAACTGGAGAAGCTTCCGATGCCTGTCCTACTTTATTCTCTACCTGTGGGCGCGTCCTGTTCACACCTGTGTCCTCCTCCCCTTCCCCACGGCTTGCCCGTCGGCGTTACCTTCTTCCACCTGGACCGTCACAACACCCTCACCTTCTGCAGGTGGTTCTGCGATCTTCAGTGATGCTTTATAATCCATCGTCCACACCGCAACCAGGGATGTCTCTAAAACTACAAACTGAGTCATGCTACACTTGTGCTTCATCCTTCGGTGAGTTCCCGTTCCCTACGGGCTGCATCCAACCCGCTTGCCACAGCCCGCATCTCTCAGCCTCCTGCCGTTCTCCCCCAACACTCCCCGTGGTTTCAAACCGCTCTACTGATGCACATGGTGCTTCTACCTTCCCCAAATACCTTTTCCCTCCTGTCCACCTGGCAGACTCCTTTGGGATGTGGGTCAAGCATGGCTTACTTTGGGAGACATCTCAGACCCTCCCACGTTGAAGCGATCACTTCCTCTGGGGCTCTCCCACCAACGCTGATATGTCCCCCCGAGTGTCTTTGCTGTCTGATGTCTTTCCTGCTTGGCCAAGTACCTGGTTACAAGGCCTAACCCTCCTCTTGTTTGCAACTCCAGCATGACACCAGTGTTTGCCTCACAGTAGACTTTTAAAAATATATTGAATTGAAAAGATAGGGGTCTAGCTGGCTGGCGGCAATAGTACGTCCTACTCTCTGTGTTTATTGGGAGGGTCATTCCAATTCAACAAATATTTATGGACTACTCACTCTGTGCCAGGTGCTCTCTGGGCACCCAAGACGCCCCGATGAACAGAACATCATCCCCTCAATGAATGAGCACACGGCTGGACAGTGAAGACCTGCAAGGAATGCCACTAACATAAAAGGGCAGCCATACAGGGATGGGAACAAAATGCCACCCCCAAGCCCTCAACCATGGCAGTGTATCCAAATCTAGGAGTTTTAAAATACGTACATCTTTGCCTGTATTGGTTGTGTATTACTGCTTAATAAATAACTCCAAAACTTAGCAGCTCCAAGCAATGGTTGAAACCTTAACACATTGACTGCCACACTAGAAAAAAAATTTTTTTCCCTGGGGCCATGGTGTTTTATTACAAAGGTAGAATAAAAACTTCGAAAACAAAATGATCCTTTCTAATTCAATGGAAAATTTGTTATTTTTTATTGTTTTCTGTGCATGAGTCGTATGCAATTAAATTGTCAATATTAGTTGTAACAGTAAGAACATCAACAAGTAAGATTTTTACAAACCAACTGCAGGGTTTTGCCCAGGGGGCCACCCATCATGTGTATGCTATAGCATGGTACGAGAGTCACCTGCACACCACGTGGCTCCCAAGGTAAGGAGACATGTGAGTTACATGTGCTTCACAACGCCGCGAGCTCAAAACTAGCGTGAGTTAAATACAACTCACATGGCAGTTAATGTGTTAATGTATCACACCACTTTTTGTGGGTTGAGCGTTTGGGAGCAGTTTGCCCAGGTGGCATTGGCACTGATGTGGGAGTCTCTCGTGCAATTGTGGTCCTGACGTCAGCAGGGCTGAGTCATTCGCAGCCTTGCTCAGGCTGGAGGATCTTCCGGGGTGGCTCAGGCACGCGGTCCCGTACTTTGCTGCCTCTGACTATTAAAGCTTCGCTGGAGAGCGAACTTTGGCCACAGCGAGGGCTGGTGCGCCGCTACGATTAGGAGAGAATGCGGGAAGAGACTAGTTAGGAAGCAAGGGGTGGCTCGTTTCTGATCTAGAGAAATGGCAACGCGAGTGGAGAAGCAGGAATGGCTTCCACCAACATCTCTGAACTCAGACCGCAGGTCTGCTAATGGGCTGGACTGGGGGTCCGGGGAGAAGAGGAGGGAAATGAATAAACCCTGAAGAAAGGCTATAGCTATTTTCTCACTCCTTTGCAGAGGGGAAGGATACAGGTGCACTTGCACTTAGCGTTGCGGGTGCAGAGACCTTGGCTGTGGGTTTGGGAAGACGTGGGTTTTCCACGGCAGCAACGCAGACACCTTGAAATCCAAGTGTACCTGGTCCTGTTCCCCGAAAGTCCCTGCGTCGTTTCCGAACCTGGACATCAGCTCACTCTCTGCGTTCCCGCCCCTTCATTCCTTCTCATTTTCTGTCTCCCTGATTCGTGTTAAATGCAGAACAGTTCAGTCACTTGTTTTTTGGCCTTAGCAAGGTTAATGCCCGCGCTGCGGACACCCCCACGGCACCAGGAGGCTTGTCCGGGACGGCGCGTCTCCGAGAGCGGCGCTGGCGCGGGGTGCGCTGAGGCGGCTGCCGCTCCCCCGCAGAGCTAAGGCCGCTCACGACGCCGCACGTCCGGCTGCAGAGGGCCCACCGTCCACCCCGAGCCTCCCTCCGATGTCTTCAACTGTGGACTGTTACTCTTACGTGTTGATTTTACCTTTTAATTTATCAACTAAAGCCTTTACGCGGCGCTCCAAAACGTTAGCGTGGGCGGACGGTCGCCTGGGGAGCTTGCAGAAATGCAAGGTCCTGGGATTCCCGCCTGAAAGATCCTTCGCAGGAGGCCTGGAGTCAGGCCAGGACGGCTCCCTTTTTGACAGCTGCAACTCCTCAGCCCTGTTCCAGATGGTTCCGAGGAAGGTGGCTCTGGCACCCCCGGAGAGGCGATGCTGCCGGGGGTGGTGGGGACGCTTGCACCTCTTGTGCAGCAGGCCGTTTCCGCCCCCGGAACGGCCCAGATGAGCATTTGACGTCGTGGTGGTTCGCTCTGCCAGCACCTCTGCGGGGCCGACGCTATTATTATCCCGCGTCTCGGGGAGGAGGCTGCGGCTCCCAGCGATCAACCGCTCCGGTTCCCAGCGAGCTCAGCCCTTCATCCACCCGCTCATTCACCCCTCGGCCGCGTGCCAGGCGCTATTCCAGGCCCAGTGGGCGGCAGAGGAAGGATGTGAACCCAGAACTCCGAGCCCGGGTTCCTTGTCATGACGGCAGAACGTCTCCCGAAAACACTGCGGAGGCGGCTTCGCGGACGCAGAGGCTGTGAGCGCCCCGGCCCAGGCCGTGGGAGGGGAGGCGGCCCCGACTGGCTGGCCCAGTGCAGGCAGCACCTCTGCAGGTGGCAGGCGTGGGGACAGCCCTCGGAGGGACCACGGATGGCAAGTGAACACCAGGGGTGGCGGGAACAACTGCCGCCAGAGCTGGGGGTGCTGGGATTGGAGGAGAGAGGGGAGGCGATGCTCCTTGACTTCTCCCTTCCTGACGCCGCCGGGCCTCTGCGTTCAGCTCCGCGTCCTCCCCAGCCGCCCTTTTCTTTTCCCTTCTCTCCCTCCCTGGCTCCCTGTCCCGGGAGGTCTGGGGTGCTGTGGTCACAGCTGTGTCTCGCAGCCCCTGCACCTGTGGCTGCTGGGGCCCCTTGAGGACCCTCTTGGGTTCAGTCTCACCCCTGGGTCCCTGGACCAGTCGTGACAGGTGACAATGAAATAGCGCTCACCTGAGCCCCACTTGAGTCCGCGGGACCATACAGGGAGCTATGAGAGCACAGGGGAAAGTGAGGTCTCTGCCCCCAGGACCCCAGGGACACAAAATGCAGAGGGAGGGGACGGGACGCGGGAAATTGTTATGAGAGGCGCAAAGGGATTCCACCCGAAGCCCCTCCTGTCCTCTCACCTTTCCTGCGTTCTTGCGTCCTCGCCTTCCTTCCTGTCCACCTGCGTGCTGGTTCACCTGGCTTCCTGCAGCGGCCTCGGTTAGACCCCGAGGGAGCACTGGCATCGCCTGGCGAACTGCTCAGGCCAGATCCCTGCCTCCGCAGGTCCGGGACGCGGCCTGCGCATGTGCATTTCCGACAAGCTGCTGCCGCCGCCGGCCCAAGCACCACGCGCAGAGCATCCCTGTCCCGCTGATCTCGGCCCCAGCTCCCCCCTCAGCCTCTCCGTTGCAACCGCAGGTGTTGCGTTTTTTCAATAGAAATCTGATCATATTTCTGTCCTGCTCAAAGTCAGTTAGCGCTTTCACCTTCGCCTGCAGGCTCACATCAGCCCTTTGCGATCTCTCCTGCCTCAAACTCTGGCCGAGCAGGCCTGCTCGCCGGCCCTCTCTCTCCCGCCACTGAGGCTTCGCTCGTGCTGTCCCGTCTCCCTGGGAGGGCCTTCCCCGCCCTGGGTCTGGCTACCCCCACTTGTCTTAAGACCTTCTTGGGCTCCTGCCCTGGAAGCCTTTCTTGCTCTTCTCCACGCCCCCCACACCCAGAGCACCCCCAGCCTGCAGGTGCCTGTCACCACCACACCGGCGTATCCTGGCCTTTCTGTGCAACCCCCGCCCCACGCCGCCAACCCCCTCTAGACTTCCAGCTCCCCAGGGGACAGGGACAAGCGTATTAAACTCAGAGCCCAGAACACAGTCTCACCGCCGGCGTTCCTACACGTGCCTGGACCACCCCTTCTCTGCCCCGCATCCTCTGCAGGCCCTGGCGGCGCGTGCATCCCTGTGCTCACTTGCTTATTCTCGATGCCAGGCATCGATGACTGCCACCACTGTCCAGCATCCTCCTCCTGAAGCACCAGCCTCGAGCTGTTTTTGTTCCAGTCTCACCAAGACAAGGGACCGTATCCGAGCATCTGCCCTGGACTCTATTCCCCTTCCAGCTGCCTGTCTACTGACCTGCCAGCACCGCAGGCCCCTTCTAGAGGATGGGACAACATGTGTCCTGAAATGCTCCCTCCCCTCCGACGTTTCCAACACTGATGACAACATCCCTAAAAGCAAGTGTCCCAGCAGAGCGAGCCCTCCTAACCAGTCCAAGTAAACCCACTGCTCCCCCAGCCCTGTGAGAGTGGGAATGTCAGGGAAAGGGGGGAAGAGCTGTATATGTAAAAAAGGCAAATATTTTTTCCTTAGCATTTTCAGCAGCACAATAGCAGCAGGCACTATCTTAAACTCTTGGATAATTTGATCTTAATTATATGGTGTGCAGAGGCACTAATAAGTTTACAAATCTGCCAACGACACTAAACACATATGTCTTAGAAAATGCCACCCTTTTCTTTGCTTATTGTAGGACTGGGAACTTGGGTAATTGTGAACAATTAAGGGGGAGGGACCAAATGGTGATTCTAGGGACGCCTCCGGAGATGTCAGTGGAAGGAGCCCGTCTGCAGGGAGGCGAGAGGCACCGAGGGCTGGGGGGTGGCCTGGAGCCCAAAACTGCAGGGATTGATCCATCACAGCTGAATGGGATCCAGAAAAGTACGTCAGGAAAGCCAGGAAATGGCTCTGTCTTCCTTCACATGGATACCAAGAGGCCTGGGCATAGCTTTGAGGGTTTTAGAAGGAAAATCCTGTGCAGCAAATGCAAGTTTCTGCACCAGCACCTGTACCGCGGTCGGGTAGAATGGCACGGGCCTTGGCGTCGGCGACGTGCACAATTCCCAGCTTAGCTGTGCCGTGGAACAGCTAACTGCCATGGTACAAGTCACCGTGCTTGTTCCTTGGCTTCCTCATTGTACAGTGGGAAAATCTTTGCCTCCTAGGAGTCATGTTAGCATTGACAGGCACGTGTGAAGCCTCAAGCAGATGGCCTGGCACACAGTAGGTCTGCAGCTCACATTCGTTCATTTCCTTCCCTGCCTCCTTTCTTTGCAAGCAGATAAAATGCTTTCACTAAGGTCATCTATGACTGGTCTATTTCCTGGTCTGTAGGAGGTACTTGATCAATATTTGCTCAAGGAAGGAACCAATAATAAGTACTGTTCCCTACCAAATCAAGAAACTCAAGCACAGAGAGGTTAAGTGACTTGGCCAAAACACATAGCAAGTAGATGGTAAGCTGACCCTTAGTCAAAACCTGGGCTTCAAATCAGCATAATTCAAACAACAGAACCAAACTACAGCATGGGGCTGGGCTCTTTTCCCTGATCGCCATCCTGAAGTTGCAGTATTTTGCAAGAAAGTTTATTTGAAAGAGGAAAAAAAAAGCAACACCCCAAAAGCTGAGG
This sequence comes from Avahi laniger, assembly GCA_963575035.1. Lineage (NCBI taxonomy): Eukaryota > Metazoa > Chordata > Mammalia > Primates > Indriidae > Avahi > Avahi laniger. The sequence continues at coordinate 60,444 of CAUYSK010074251.1, read as the reverse complement.
GAGTGTGAATGCCTGATTCCAGGCTGCTTTGGATAAAACACAAACTTTGCTTCTGTGATGTGTGTGTTTAGGCAGATTAAATTCATGTTTGATTACAAACCCCAGGATAAAAGGAAAATAAATATGTTCATGAACGCTAGGAATTCCCAAAGGGAGGAAGAGAAAAAAAACCATCAGTTAATACTCTGATTTCTGCCACCTCTAAGAAAGTCTAGAATTGATCCCACCACAGCATCCTATGCTCAAAGCCCCTGCGTGGGTGGCTTCCACCTCCCCAGAATATTCTCTCTCCCAAGCACGGTGCCTACAACCCTCCTGTTCTGTCTGAATCCCACGTGTTTTCTGGCTTTCTCTCTCCTACCTTCCCCTGCCACACCGACGCCAAGCCACGTTCAGGCTGCCCCGTCCCCTGGGCACCTCCTGATCACGCTTGCCTGGGGCCTCTGCCCCTCCTTTTCTGAACCTGTTGGGAAACACTAATCAATCTCTAAAACCCAGCTGAAATGTATAAATCCCCTCAAAGTCCTTTCCTGGCCCCTTAGCAGGAAATGAATATTTCCTCTGCAGTTCCGAAGCACTTGGTCGTTTTCCTATTCCATTCATCAACATCTGCGTTTTATTAAAAGGAATATTATTTGGGAATGTGTCCGAACCTGCAAACACCCTCTTGGCCCCCACCCTTCAGTGTCCTGAACAAAGAACGGGAATGGATGGAAGCCCGTTTAAACGTCCAAAATAGAGGCCCGGGCGAATCAGGCGTGGTAACGTCACACACTGGGGTTAGCGCAGGCACTGAAAATGTGGTGTGCGTGTTTGAGGGATACGGACGTCGCATTAACCTCTACGCTTCTCCTACCATGGCACGGCCCCAGCCACTCACCAAAGGTCTGTCCATCTGCTTTTGCAACTTTCCCTGTCCCCCTGCAGTGAGCTACGCGGGGCCGCGTGCACATTCTACCCAGCGGAACCTGAGCACCGCCGTTCTGCTGAGGCCAGTGGAAGCCTGCGTGTGAACCCCCAGAGTTTCTTCCTTTGCTGTGGTGACTGGGACCGTCGGGTCCGGACAGAGCAGCTGCAAAGCGGTGGCACTTCCATCCACCGGGCGGTGAGCAGTGGCGTGATGCACGTGTGCCCCAAGGGGACACTGGACCTTCTTGTGCTAATCTGCTGGGATTTCCATGAGCGAAACACCAGGAACGTTAATACCTCCTGTGTAGGCTATTGTGACAATTAAACGACGTTACAGTGTATATATGTATGAACCGTGCCTGACACCGGGCTTGGCGCAGAGTAAGGACTTAACAGATTCTAGGTCCCGCCTTCCTTTCTAGTCTCCTGTGTGGTGCACTTAAAAATCTGCAAACCTGGTTATTTAACAGAGGGGAACCCGGGACAAAGCAGTTGTGATGGAGGGTTCAGAAAAGATCCACAGCCTGCGGTGTTGCTGTGAGGGTGGCCCAGATGAGATGTCACAGCGGAAACCCCAGGAGGACCAGCATGGGTGCAGAAGTGCAGAACTTAGGGGTCCCCCTAATTCGACAGCTTGACCTTGGCTTGCTCGCCCTCTCTTCTCGCCATGGTGGGGCCGAGGACGAGGGGGACAGAGAGGGATCTCTGGACGTCCACCACGACGGCAGGGCAGAGATCCAGAGGGCTGTGTGGGACGAGAGGTTGAGAAAGGGGCCAGGCCTGGGATCCCGCAGAGAAAGAAAAGGCTCCCGTTTAATCCTATTTGTCCTGTGGGAGTTTTCCAAAGCCAGACAAAGGAAATCGTATCCAATGTCCGGTCTCCCGTGCAGACCATCCGGGACCGTCTTTATGTTCTTTTTTTAACTCTGCACACACTTGGCTGCACAGATTCTGAGAAGGACAATGGCAGTTTTAATAGCGTTAATGGGGGTGATGGACGACTCATAATCTTATAACCAAAATGGCTCACTCGTTTGTGCGAGTGACTGAAAGCTGAGGCTGTTGGTAGGTACAGAAGAAAAGGACTTGCAGTTACTCGCCACCCACCCACTCCACGGGAGAGCTGTGCGCATGGAAGAGGGAATGCCTTGGCGCTGTGAACTACCGGAAAAGACGTTGCCAATCCCAAATATTATTGTGACCTGCTTAGGCAGAGCTGGAGGAACCCGGGGGTGGGAGGCTGGCTGCTCCGTGTGGTCTTTTTCTCTGGGGGCTCCCAAGTTGCTTCAGGAGCAGAACAGCTGCTGAGAAGGACCCCTGGAAGAACGAATGGAGTCACACTCTGGATTCTTACCCCTTCAAGCCGCTGGTCTCCGTAGGGTGCCTTGTTGTGGCTTCGTGTGTCCCAGCTGCTGACTTTTAAACTTATTTGAGAAAGGACATATAAAGAACTTGCAAATAACTCAGAGCGTGTTGGAAACATGAAACTGAATAAATTCCATTAGAGTAATAATGAAATGAAGGTAGAGCGTAAACACTGTATCCTCATCCTTGCAAAACAGCTTAAAATGCTTCTGAGGAAAGATTTCATTGGTACGGAGCTGCGGGTAGAACTACTGAAGTGCAGTTGGGTGGCAGAAAATAATCACAATAATTATGACTGTCTTGCATCTGCAAGGCAGTTTAGAACTCATGAAGCACATTCCACGCGCTTCATCTCCTGTGATCCTGAGACACAGAATGCAGGTCGGTGCCGCAGCAGGTGACCATCCTCCTGACTGTCTCCATTTCAGAGACAGGAAAAATGAGTCTCACCGACTGAGCACAATAGCTAGTAGTTGCTGCACTCTCTCAGGTGAACTTGCCGTTCCCCGGCAGCCAGCCAGCTGGGGGTTGCTTTTCTTTATTTCCAAGATAAAGCATTTTGCGTGTGAAAGTGGGAGAGGGAAAAAGGAGAGAAATTAAGTCCTCTTGACTTAGGAAAATCCTCTCTGGAGGTAGCTAGTTTTAAATCCGTCAATCTATCCATAACAGAATCTAGCAGTCACCACGGGGTATTATTTAAAGTTTTGCAAGTTATAACCTGCAATCGCCTATTTACTGGGCCGTCTGCCGTGCATATCATTCGTGGCTCTTCTTCAGCTGATTGGCTCATGCTGTTGATAATGTCATTGTCTTGGGGCAGGGATCAGAAGACAGAAAGTGTTTGTGTGTTTCAGGACTTAAGTAGCACAATATTTCAAAATCGAAGTGAAATGCTAGCTGACGCTTCCTGTTTGCTTATGTGCCATGCAGTGCTATACCTAAGGTTTCACCTGTACCAGCTCATTTACTTCTTACGATCACCTACGTCCGGGCAGTTGTTGCCATTCTCATTTTGCGGTTGAAGAAAGTGTGGCGCACAGGGCCCACATCGCTTGTCCGAGGTCACGCATGAAGTGTGGGGGTGGAGTCAGGATTCAAACCCAGCCCAGAATTCTTGCTCTTACTGTCCACAGAACATGAGTATTTGTTTTGTTTTGTATTTTTATGACCCAGTTGATACAGGATATGATGCACGGGGCTCCTTCCTCATCTCAACATTTGCAACCGACATTCACTGGGCAAAGTAACACGCGAGCTGCAGCGCAGGCAGGACGCCAGGCTGAGAGAGACGCAACCATGTGCTCCAGGACGCTCAGACTGGGGAGAAGGCAGGAGAAGGACACAGAAGGAAACTTTCTAAGTCACAGATCTACACTGGTGGCCAAAGAGCCGAACTGAGCAGGTGCACGTGTTTCATTCGACTGGTACAGTGTGTGTGTGTGTGTGTGTGTAGCGGGGGGAGAGAGAGAGAACCTTTAAGCATCCTCCACTCTTACCAATTCCCACCATTCCCCAAAAGTCTCACCAGGCAGCTTCACACGTTCGCGCACCTGCCTGGTCCTTGAAGGCATCGGCGTTTGTGTCCCCCGTCTCAGTGGATAAATGCGGTTGTTGGGCTTCATCATTCTTCTATTATGTTCTTACATAACGATTGCTAGCGTGAGGGTACTCCTGACTAGATCAAACAGGTTCTTTGCAAAATAACAGGTGCCACCTCCAGGTTTCTGTGCTTTCTCTTTGCTAACACTGTGTTTGCCTCTGTTCCCAGAACTATGCACTAGACTGATGGTTCTAATGATTTTTCAAGAATAATCCCTAAATCCTTTTCTTGATCTGTGTGCTAGAGGACGATTTTCTGCCCACATCACTGGACTGGCCTCCTTGCTCCCCAATTAATTATTAGTTTGTCTACATTAAATTACACTTTCTCTTTGCTGATAAAATCTCAAAGGTCTCAAAGCCTTTCCCATTGCTTTCCCTGTTTGTTGCTGGTCTGTTCTGCCTCCTCTCAGGCGAATCAGCTGAAAACCGGGGGATTTGGTTTCCAATACCTTCTCCCAAGACTCTTCTCTGTAGTGGAACTTCTTTGTGTTGATTTCCTACAGAAAAATATGTGTGTGTGTGTGTGTGTGTGTGTGTGTGTGTACACACATATAAGTATATGGTTTTGAACCCTTAAAACAAAAAATCAGTATAACCAAGCTTTCTGGAAAAAATAAAGAAGTGAGAAATGTATGTGGTGATTTTGAACAACCTCACGAATGGGTAATAAACTCATAAGATAATGAGTTTCAAGAGAGATGCATTAAAAAAAAAGAAAGAATAACAAACAGTAGAAATAAAAACAGATTCCTCAAAATATAAAACAGCAAAGTCAACACGAAACAAGAGAGCCTGGGTAACAAGTTTGAATCATAGGGCACGAATTTAAATGTTATTTCAATTATGAAATTGTTATTTCAATTATGGAAATAATTTAATTCATCATTGTCAATTAAACAATTAAATTTCTATTCCAAGTCCTAATATTACAAGAGATTTCAGCCTCAGTCATCCTGGGATTGTCCACCAAGGGATGTGATAGAGCTCTGGGGTGTCACACAGGACCAATGCCTGTGCCTTAGTTTTCTAGGGCTGCCATAACGAAACAGCAGACCATGTGATGTAAACAACAGAAACTGTCTCACGATTCTGGAGATGGGAAGTCCAAGATCAGGGTGTTGGCAGGGTTGCTTTCTCCTGTCTTCCTACTGTGTCCTCACGTGCTCGTCCTTCTGTAAGTCTTTACCCTAATCTCCTCTTCCTGTACGTCCACCAGTCAGATCGGATGAGGGCCACCCATATGACCTCTTGTTACCGTAATCACCTCTTTAATGGCCCTGTGTCCAAATAGTGTCACATTCTGAGGTCCTGGAGGTTAGGACTTCAACACATGAATTTGGGGAGGACACAACTCGGTCCATGGCAGGCCGGAACAAGGTGGCTCCTGCTGCCCGTCCACCAGAGTCCACACAGATTATCTCTGCCAAGAACTTGTTTGATCTAGTCAGGAGTACCCTCACGCTAGCAATCGTTATGTAAGAACGTAATAGAAGAATGATGAAGCCCAACAATCGCATTTATCCTCTTAGACAGGGGGACGCAAACTCCGATGCCTTCAGGGACCAGGCAGGTGGGTGAATGTGTGAAGCTGCCTGGTGAGACTTTTGGGGCATGGTGGGAACTGGGTAAGAGTGGAGGATGCTTAAAGGTTTTCTCTCTCACACACACACACACACACACACGCACACTGTATCAGCCAAACAAAACACGTGCACCTGCTCAGTTCGGCTCTTTGGCCACCAGTGTAGATCCATGACTTAGAAAGTTTCCTTCTGTGTCCTTCTCCTGCCTTCTCCCTAATCTGAGCGTCCCGGAAGACGTGGCCGTATCTTACTCAGCCTCGCATCCTGCCTGCGCTGCAGCTCGCATGTTACTTTGCCCAATGAACACTGGTTGCAAATGTTGAGATGGGGAAGGAGCTCCGTGCTATACGTAATAGGAACTGGCTACTGGCAATCGCTGTACCTGGTTCTCAGTGGCCAAGAAGTCTGAAGCTGTACGTCAGAAAGAGCTCGTGGGTGGGCCCCAAATGCCAATTCTGTGCTTGACTCAGCCCCACTGAACCTAATTTGCATGCGGTGTGTAAATTATTTTTGTCCATGTTTTGCATAAGTCTGCGTCTTCCCTCTTCCGCCTGCTCCTCCCACCAAGCCCAGCCCCCCTCAGCCCACATCTTTCTCTTCCCTTCTTTAGCACTATAGAAAAGGAATTTCTCAGTTGGTTTTTCCTTTGTTGTTTTCTCATCCTGGTTTGTTTTGCTCTTTCCTTTTCCCTTTTTCTCATTATATCTGCTGCAAAATATGGGAGACAAAACAAACTCCATGAGTGGTATCCTCAGGGAGCATGATATTCTCATTAGCAGAGTCTTTGTTTAACTGACATTCTACCCCTTTAAATAGCACAAGCTTTTTCTGGGAGGCAATATTTCTAGAATAGATGAATAATTAAGAAGTACTTTAGGTTGATCTTAATGTTTGTTTACATGTTTAAATTCTGCACTATGAGCTCTCTATAAAACAATCTATGTAACATATTTGTAAAATATATGTAAGTATATAAATTATAAAGCATGATAAAATGAATACCTGTGAAGCCAACTCCCATCTTAAGAACTAGAACATTAAGAATGCTGTTGAAACCCCAGTGTTTCTTTGGTGCCTGCCAATTCCACCTCAGGATGGTCATGACCATCAGTCATCACCGCACAATACTAGGGATGCACGAGACAATGCTTTTGTCAAAATATACAATAAGCCTCTGAGTTGTTTCTTGCATCTGTCACTTCCTCTCCTTCCTAGGTGCCACTGCTGTGGCACAGGCCTGGGGAGTCCATCTAGACCATGACAAGAGCCCCTTGCTTGTCTCTCTGTCTCTGTTTTCACCCACGGTTGAACCAAGAGCTGAATGCAGGGTCAGGACTCTGGGAAGCTCGGGGTTGGGCGACTCAGTCTACAGAGACAAGGAAATATTTGAATCAATTAGAAATATCATGTCACTTAGTTCCATTTTCACACGACTCCAAATAACTAGCAAAATGTGAACGGATTCTATTTCCCTGCTATTAGTTTCCAATCATTGTGGAACAAGTTACTACAAATTAAGCAACCAATAAAACAATGCATATTTACTATCTCACAGTTTCCGTGGGCAGGAGTTCGGGCACAGCTTGGCCAGACCCTGTGCTCAGGCTCTTACTTGGCTACGATAAAGGTGTTGGCTGGGGTTGTGTTCTCATCTGGAGACATGCTTGGGGAAGAACCCACTTCCAAGCTCATTCAGGTTGTGGCAGAATGAATTTCTTTCCTTGTCGTTATATCACTGAGGGGCCCAGCTTTTTGCTGGCTGTTTACTGGGGCCTGCTCCCCAGGCCTGGGGTCCCTGCAGTTTTCCTTGCCATGTGGGCTTCTCTGACAGGGCTGCTTGCTTCATCAAACCTGCAGAGAGAGTCTTCAGCTCCAGTCTGCTCAGAGGAGTTTTATGTAATGTGACATAATCCAGAAGAATGACATACCATCACCTTGGCCATATTCTGGGGGTCACATGTCCTCCCTCCACTCAAGGGAGGGGATTACATAAAGGCATAAACACCAAGCAGGAATCATTTGGGGTTCATCTTAGTAGTCTGTCTCCCACATATGCCTAAAAAAAAAAAAATCCTTGTCAGGTAGATATACCTTGTTAGGGTTTCTTCCCAAAGATTATATGTGATTATAATTAGCTGAAAGTGGGCATTCAGTTGAAATTTTAAAGCCAAATGATGCATTGGGTAGTGCTGACTATTTGGAAGAAGTGACTTATTTTATTATCCCAATTATAAACCCATAAATATGCTTCTTCCTTAAAGTGCTTTAGTTTAGAAAATCATAAAACAAAACTGATGAGAGAAAAAGAAGTATCTCATAGAAGGAAGTATTTGCCAATTTTTAAAAAGACAATTGATTCTCTTTGGGCCAGGAAAAATTAGTGTGTTTCTGAATATGATTTTTTATCAAAAGAAAATTAATATCTTCCTGTCTCCACTAAATAAATGTTGAACCACAAAAATACTGGTTTACAGAGACACAAGTTAATTAGTCATCCCGATGCACCCACTTGTTCTCCCAACTTCCACGCCATCATCAAAGCTATTTGTCTAAAACAGAAATTTGGTTTTGTTGCTTTTCTAATAAAAGCCTCTGATGAATCCTCAATGACTGTAGGATCCGCTTTAAAGTCTTAAGCCTGACATTTATGAATCTTCAAAACTCGGCCCCAGTCCACAATTACCGCCTTCCTCCCCTTCCATGTTCCTTGCTGCACCCTGTCCTGTGGACACACCGTGCAGTCCCATGAGCCCCGTTGCTCTTTCCCATGCCTGTCTGTGTACGTGTTACACGCTCCACTTGGACTGTGTCCACTCCTTCTTTCTGGGAGTTCCAGAGACTTTGCTACTAAGCCCCAAGGGACAGGGACGTATCTGCTCTGCTTACCATTAGATTCCTCAAGTACAATGCCTGACACATAGTAAGCACTCAATAAATATTTCTTGAATACACGTCTCAGATTCCTCTTATTTAAAATGAGAGATTGGGCTGGGCGTGGTGGTTCATGCATATAATCTCAGCACTTTCAGAGGCTGAGACAGGAGGATCACTCGAGTTCAGGAGTTCGAGACCAGCCTGGGAAACATAGTGAGACTCTGTCTCTACAAAAAAATTTTTTAAAAAATCAGCCGGGCATGGTGGCATGTGACTGTAGTTCTAGTTACTCAGGAGGCTGAGGTGGGAGGATTGCTTGAGTCTAAGAGTTTGAGGATGTGGTGACCTATGATCATGCCCCTGCCCTCCAGCCTGAGTGACAGAATGAGACACTGTCTAAAAAAATAAAATAAAATAATAAAATGAGGGATTGGATGAAATGATGGTTCCTTACAGCTCTAAATTAAAAAAAATCACATTAAAAAAGTTGCATATACATAAATTAAAATATGTGGTAGAGATTCTAAAAGCTAGAGGGTTTCAGAGAAAGGAGACACTATTCTGTGCTGGAATAGTCAAGGATATTTTTGCTGAAGGAGGCGGGATTTGAAACAGATATTGGAAGATGAGAAGGAGTGTGAGTCCTTGTTAGCATGGCGCCTTCTTCATAGTGGGCCTTCATTGAAAGTTTATTGATTTGAATTGAAATGGTAGTCAGAGAGGAGAAGAAAAGACTGTGAATTAATAAAAAGCAAGATCAGAAGCTCCAATGCAGGAACAAGCAGGGTATGGGTGGACAAGGAGGGCGTTTTCCTGACGAGGATGTATTGTTGCCAAGAGTGAAAATTCACAATTGGTTGTGTAGGTTGGAATGAGATTATGGAAGATCTGAAACCAGGAGTGTACTTTGGATTTGGCATGACAGGCAATAGTGAGCCATTATATATTCTCACTATAGGATCATGGATTTTCAGGGTTATTAGTCCGATGCTGGTGAGCAGGCAGGATGGGCAGAGAGAATGAAGTCAGGGGGATTAGGTCAGAGACCTCAACTTGGATAAAAATAGTTCCTTATATTTTACGTCTCTTTAGGATTTAGAAAGTATCCATAAGCCTACAGAGAGGTTCTTTCCACAAGTACGGAAGACATTAATACTCTCATTTTACATGAGAACCGAGACTTAATCTGGATCAGTCCAAGTTCATACCACTGGTGAATGGTAGACAGTAAACGCTGTCATTGGAATTCAAACCTACTTTTTCTCTTAATGTCTGTGATGGTGAATTTTATGTGTCAGCTTGACTGGACTAAGGGATGCCCAGAGAGCTGGTAAAGTGTTATTTCTGGATGAGTCTGTGAGGGTGTTTCTGGAAGAGATTAGCATTTGAATTGGTAGACCCTCATCAGTGTGGGTGGGCATTACCCAGTCCACTGAGGGTCTGAATAGAACGAAAAGGCAGAGGAAGGGGGAATTTGCTTCTGTTTGAGCTGGGACATCCATCTTCTCCTGCCCTTGGACATGGGCACCCTGCATGAGCCAGATCCTACACTCTATTTATCTATCTATGGCAAATATACATATATATATATAAAATAGGTTCTATTTCTCTGGAGAACCCTGACTAATGCAACTTCTAAGCCCATTGTTCCTGCCATTAAGAAAGCGAGAAAGAAAAAAAGGACATTTCAAACACTGAAAATGAGTAATCTATGCAACTTTATAAGGTATGCGAATGAGCATAATCTAGTGGAAAGAGCCCTGGCCTGAACACCAGTGTCTTAGTCCGTTTGGGTTGCTATAAAGGAATACGTGAAGCTGGGGAACTGATAAAGAAAACAGATTTATTTGGCTCACGGTTCTACAGGCTGTACAAGAAGCATGTCACCAACATCAGTGTCTGGCGAGGGACTCAGGCTGCTTCCACTCACGGTGGGAGGCAGAGGGGAGCCAGTGTGTGCAGGTCACATGGCGAGAGGAGGCCAGAGAGCACCAAGCCGTTCAGGAAGGATCTGCCCCAGTCACCAAAACACCTCCCGTTAGGCCTCACCTCCAACACTGGGGGGTCAAATTTCAACATGAGATTTGGAGGGGACAAATTTCCAAACTATGTCAATCAGGAAATTGAAACTCTAGTCCTTGTGCTGAGGCAAGTAGTGTGACTTTAAATAGATACTTGTCTCTTATGGTCAGGTCAGCGTCTTTTTCCTCATCTGTAATAGGGGAGTTGTACACGAAATGCTCAAGTTCATTCTGGCTCACCAGTCTTGGAAGTAAGTGTCATCAGCTAGAGTTTTGTATGACCCAGTGGCGGCAAAAACATTGGAAGATTGGGTTGATTTTAGGGCCAAGGATGATGAGTTCAGGTTTGCATGTTAGGAAAAAAACTAAAAGAGTGGTAGGCAGAATAATGGCCCCCTAAAGACGCCACATCCTAATCCCCAGAATCTGTCACTTTACATGGCTAAAGGAACTTTGCAGATGTGATCGCTGTAAGGATTGTGCGATGGGGAGATTATCCTAAATCACCAGGTGGGTCCCTATAAGGGAAAAGGAGGAGGAAGGAGGGTTGCAGTTAGAAAAGTGGGTGCGGTGATGGAAGCAGAGGCTGGAGTGTAGTGATTGCTGGCTTTGAAGAGGGAAGGGGGACAGGAGCCAAGGAATGCGGGCAGAATCTAGAATCCGAAAAAGACAGGGAGACAGATTCTCCCCGAGAGCCTCCAGCAGGAACCCTGCGGGCCCCTCGATTTTAACTCAGTGAGTTCTGACCTCCAGAACCGTAAGATCAATTTGTGATGTTTTAAGCCACTACATTTGCGGTAATTTCTTACATCAGCCAAAGAAAAATACAGGGAGGACTAATATTTATTCAGGACCTACTGTGCGTCGGGCATTGGTGTCACAATAAGCTTGTGGGGGGAGCAGTGTGCTCACCATTTTACACAAAAGAAAAATAAATCTAAGAGCCGAAGTAACTGGCCCAAAGTGACACGGTAGGCAGCTGACCTGGGATTCAGACTGAGTGTTGTGTGAGCGCTTAGTCACCACACATCTGCGATGGAAGGGCAACGTCCCCACAAAGCCTACACGGTGACTTAGCCACACCGTGCTGGGAAACCAGGAAAAAGATCCGTATTGCATAAGTCAATGGACCAGGGAGTTGGCAGCAGGGAAAAGCTTCACGAAGACCTGGCCCACTAGGCAGGGGAGGGCCAGTGTCAACTGCTTGTCAGCGGCAGGTTCTCTGTACACACTTTTCATTAAACCCTCAGAGCTCACCGTGCGAGGTAAACATTATTCTCCCTATTTTTATGGTTGAAGAATGGAGACCGAAGTTAAGAAAGTACCTTGCCCAAAATACCATAGTTAGTTAATGTCAGAGCTGGGATTGAAATACAAAGCCTGTCTCCTCTGATTAAAAACAAAAACTAAAGCAAAAAAGGAAAAGCCAGAGAAAGGCATAATTTCATCATCACTTGAAAGTATATGACCCCACCACACACTGTAACTGGCTTTGGGGCATGAGTACTTTTACAATTATGTATTCTCTAGGGTGCTCAGCACAGTCCTGAGTATATTACAGGCGTCCAATATTACTAACCTCCTTCTCCCCTTCATGACTGCCACAGCCGCACCTTGCACCCTCGGGACCAAGCGTGTGGCCCTTGACCACACTGGGGTTAGCACATTCCTCCACCTGCTGTCCCGATGGCAAAGGCTCCCACTGCCTCCGGCGTCAGGACTAACACTCTAGGCTCCCCATCTGCCCCGCCTTTCCTCTCCAGCCCAACCAACGTCCACGCAAACCCTCGTCCTGTGGCCAGCCTGATGCCCTGACCAGACCCTGGAATTCTGCCTCACACCCCGCTCCCGGTCTAGATCCCCGCTGTCCACTGCTCCCACACTTTGGTGACCTCTCCCCTCCCCTCCCCACAATGCCTCTTTAACTCTTCCCGCTCTTCTCCCACGTCCTCCATGGCTCTTGTTATTGTCACCTGGACCACTCCATTTACGCTTGCAGTAAAATAACGATTCCTCAGCGTGGTTTAAATACCTCTCTCTCTTGCATCTCACCGTCCTCCTTGGATCCACACTCCTGGTTGCCCAAGATGCCACACACGGGCCTTCCACAAGCCAAGGCGCTCACAGCTCAGGCCCTGACACGGGGGATTCTCTCCATCTGGACCCCGCAGTCTACCCAGAGCGGCCCCTTCTCATTCCTCAGTGTCAACTTAAATGCCACCTTAGAGTTGGCTTCCTGATCCCTCATGTTTAAGCAGATCCCTTGTTTTTATTGTTTAAAAAATTTTCTTGGTTTTTAAAGTCTTTTACAAATACCCTCTTGTTTCCTTCATCTTAATAATTATTTGTTTCCTTGCTCACCGTCTGCCCTAGAGAGGAAGCTCCGTGAGGCTCAGAACCCTGTCTGTTTTGTTTCCAGCACCTAGTATGGTGTCTGACCTGTAGTGCGAACTCAAATATTTGTTGATAAATGAATATTCTGTGGTCTACTCTCTAATCACTAATTGTACTAGACATGTTAGCATCACTAACATGTGATGCTATTATGCTATTACGAAGTGATGCTACTTACTTATAACGCTGTTTTGTTAACTCACGTTTGTGGGTGTCTATTTGCTGTCTTTGATAGGACCATAATTTTCAGAAATTATCCCTTATATTTCTTTGTACCAAAGGAAGTTAGATGCATAGTAGGTTTTTAGAAAATACTTGTTGCATTAAGTTAAACTTAGTGTCTGCCACATTCTGAAATAGTAGAGCCAGGAGACAGGTCTAAAACTTGAAGCTGTCACGGCGGAGTTTCATGTGACTTGGGGTGCTGGTGGTGATGGTTAGGATCTGAGGTCAGCAGTGTGTATGCCCCAGATTTTCTTTGCCTTGGAGACATATCACTTTGCCAAAAGGCCAACTCAGCCAGTGGCAGATTGGATCTTGTAGCTTTGGTTGAGAATCAGAGAAAGGGCTTGGCTGGAATTTGGAGGCCACATGGTGGGACAAACACAGATCTTTAAATCCTCGTATCACACTTTGCCTGAACCCAAGGAGCAGAGGGCCACCGTGGAGACAGCGCATTTCCATTCCTCATCTCCCACGCGACCTGGGGGCGCGTGCTCTGTGCCCCTTCTCTGAAGTGGCCTGTGGGACTCGATTTCTCGCTGCTGCTCATTCTTTCGGTGGAGCACGAGCAGTTGATTTCAAGTGAGTGAGGTGGACGCCGGACGACGTCTCGCTGCATTCTGCTCTTTAGGAGTTAACTGCTGAGGCTCAATGTCCTTACTTAGACAATATGGGGATAAAAACATAAGGAAGCTCAAGAAGAGTTTGAGTCAGTTAACAGATGCCCCAGTTATAACTAGTTCGTAAGAGACAAAAACATTTACAAAATGCTCCTCGGGCATATCACTTTTAGAGAAGGGGTAGGTTGATCTACCCACTTCATTCCTCCATCTCTGCGATGCCGCACTCCTAAACCTCCCCTAAATATTTGCTATCTTTGTCCAATTCCTGCCCTGCTCACACCATTTCTCCCTACCACTACCACCACCCTACAGGTAATCACTTAAATTTTGTTTTTTTGGTTATCTTTCCAGTTTTGCCTTATGCAAATATGAGCAAACAGATAACCTTATTGTTTCCCCTTTCTTACAGAAAATGTAGCATGTGCTGTTGTTTTGCATCTTGTTCTTTTGTTTAGCAAAGCATCCTGCAACTCTTGCTATATCATTAAAGTTATCATTTTCCAACATCACTGCATCATATTCTGTTGTGTGCATGTATCATAATTTATTCAACTAGTTCCCCTTTGGGTGGACACTTGGGTTCTTTTCCTCTATTTTTTTTCTCTTGAGATTATAAACAAGGCTACAAGAACTTTATACACATGTAATTTCTGACGTGTGTATTTGCAAAGTCCCATAAAAGGGACTGCTGTCTCAGAGGGTAGGTGTGAAATTCCTAAAATTGCATTTGTAATTTTGATAGATGGTGCCAAGTTCCCTTCCATAGAGATTGTACCATTTGTAGCACCAGCAACAAGGTATGAGAGTGCTTGCTAACACTTCATTTCTTAACATCAAATGTAGAAATGTAGCTTCTAGGGATAATGGGTTCTATCAGACTACTCTGCAGTACTCAAAGAAGTCCTATTTCTATAGAAGTCAGTAAGACACAAGGCACAGAACTGATGAGGATGGCATGCACCCACTGTTTGAAGCTTTACATGGGCTCGAAACAGGAAAATCTTGTGAAAAATGTATGAGGAAGCCCCTGTACAATGTTCTTGCTGGGTTCCAACCCCATATTGGGATTTAAATGTTCTGTTTCCTAGATGTGTATCAGCGTTATCATGGGGTCCTTCCTGTGGCTAATACAGTAACACTGACTTCACTTAGAGGTGCCAGTATCTGAGTGGCTCAGGGCAATGCAATAGTAGGGTAGTAGCATAGGCTTTGGAATTACACCTGTCTGCATTCTAATCTATAGCCCCCTACTCCCAAGGGTGTGGCTCTGGCTAAGTCATTTGGCAGAACTGAGGCTGTTATCTAGACCATTAAAATGGGGATACTGGCCAGGTGTGGTGGCTCAGGCCCGTAATCCTAGCACTCTGGGAGGCGGAGGCAGGAGGATTGCTTGAGGTCAGAAGTTTGAGACCAGCCTGAGCAAGAGGGAGACCCGTCTCTACAAAAAGTAGAAAAATTAGCTGGGTGTGGTGGCGCACACCTGTAGAGACTGAAGCAGGAGGATCCCTTGAGCCTAGGAGTTTGAGGTTGCGGTGAGCTATGATGATGCCACTGCACTCTAGCTGGGGAGACAGAGTGAGACTCTTGTCTCAAAAATAAATAAATAAATGATAGAGGATACTAGTGCCCATACCTTTTTGAACTGTTGTAAGATTAAAAGGAAAAATGACTGGGAGACAGTTTAGTACATAATACCATTCAGCACTAACTTTCCCCTTTTGCCTTTCTGAAAATAGAGCATTGGGAAGAAAAACCCTAAAGCCTTCTCATCAACTAAAGTTTATCTCACAACTTCTATATGTAAAATTTTCTTACTTTATTCATAGGGGAGGTTCTAAACATCTATTCCATATTACTATACCTGCAATTCCAACATGGTTCATTATTTGGCTTCTTGATTTATATCGGAGTGGAAGTTCGGGGCCAAAGTTGTAACTGACTGAACCACAAAAAGGAGACATTTAAATAAATTGTCATAAGAAACCCCTACCGCCACCACCAAGTAGGCCTGGGTAGGCACATAGTCAGAGCCTCTTAGGTAGTCAGTAGACACCTTCACGTCAAGTTGTCAAGGAAAGTTTAACTGTCTGGTGTGCTGGCCAGTGGGCAATGCATTACTGTTTATTTTCCCACCCTGTTTAAGTTTGGAGGTATCTCTGTAACACATAAACAAGTTTTATGAAGATTTACATACCAAAATGTAAAATACAATTTTGGGGGCACTTAAAAGGTTAAATTTCAGTTATCTGGAAAATGAATTTAATTAATTTAAATTTTCACTTGTTTAACCAATATTTATTGAGTGCCCATTATGTGTTTAGCATTGTGCTAAGTGCTGGACTTCCTTGGAACCCTTAATTGACCCAACAATTCCAGGTAAAAAAGTACCATTCATAGTACACTCCAAGTTTACGTTAACCTTTCAGTGAATCTTCATGACAGGTTTATTACCATTTTAAATGATTTTAATTTTAGAACTTTCTGGGTTCTATAATGTATCCCTCTTTCAAAGAAGGCAGAAGGATAAAATTGTTGAAACAACAAATGTAAAGTTGAAATCACTTGACAGTCTGCAAATCTTATAGATCTACTTGAAACTTTAATTGTAGTAAACACTTTTGACTCAGAAGCTCATTTGTCAGCTTTATATGGTGAGTGTAATTTACTTAGCTAATTTCACTGCTAGATTATGTTCTTTCAGGGCACAGAGAAATAGGAATCATAAATATGCCATTAGTGCCTGCTTTTGTATCTCATTTCATAGCCTCATAGCTTAGAGAAAATATATTTAAAAGCACAAATTAATTGCACCTATTTCCTAGAAGTAGTTCAAAATACTTTCCTTTGTTAGAGATACCAAGCCTACTCAATGGATTTAGATAGATGTATCTTGGTACTATGCAAGCATAATAACAATAATGGTAATAAAAAATAATACTAGCAGTTATTATTTAGTGCTTACTACCTATTGGAAATAATGTTGAGAACTTTGAACGGATTACCACCTTTAATCTGGCAAAGCAACTTTTCAAAGGAGGCACTGGTGTTATTCCCATTATATTAATATAAAGGGGGAAACTGAGGTTTGAAGAGGTTATCTTGCTCACACTACTCATTATTTTAGCAGAACTGGGGCCTAAACCTGGGCAATCCTACTCTACACTTATGTCATCTAAGGTGTTATTCATTCATATTCACTAAAGAAACAGAATTCCATCTATATGCAGAAATAATCTTTACCTATTGGCCTTATGTTTTACTACCATAGGAAGTAAGAGGCTTGAACTATACAGTATGAAATAAACAGATACAGTTATGTGACTTGTTTCCAAAAGGGATTTTTGGAATCACTCCCCCCGCCCTACATCTGGGGTAAAAATTCTCTATGAGTACTTTCTCCAAAGTCTTTAGAGGTTTCACCTGGGCATATGTATTCGTGAAAAGTTGTGTCCTAAAACGTAGTATCCCCAGCCCACCCTGCCACTCCCAAAACTTAACTAGGTGCTACAGTGTTAAATATCATACGCATGAAAGTAACTACTGAAGTTGCCAAAGGTACCTTTCTTTCATAGAACCTCAATGCCATACAAATATTACCTAATTTGTCCCCATAACATTCTAAAGACAGTTACTGGCATTATTAGAAGATTTTACGGAAGGGAGAAGTAGACAGAATCAGAAAAATAAGTTAAAATATCTGGGGAGGTCAATGAGAGAAAATCCAGGATTTTTCTTTAACTTTCAAAATGTTGATTTCACCTGACCAGTAATAACTGTATCTTATGTAGTTTTGATCTGGCTTCAATCATACTTTCACTGGAAGATCATTGTAATTCAAATCCATTCAGTGCTGCTTCACTTTTGTAAATTTGTTAGCTAAGTTTAAGTAGTGTATCTGCACCTATTTTAATGATATAGCACATAGATAACATTTTCACTCATTTAAAGCCATGTTTACTGACAGATCCTTAGCACCAAAACAATTCTGAAAGGCACACTTTACACATTCATATAGCCCACGCGAGTAATTGATACAGGTTAAGCCTTGGCTAGTTCTGAATTTTCCAAATTAAGGTCACAGAATTTTAAAATTGCACACTTAAAAAAAAGTTGGTAGAAATATATTTTGATAGTGCAGAAAAGAAACTCAAGGTCACAATATGCCCATTCAATCCTCACTCCAATATGTAAGACACAACCAGGCTGATTTTTAACTGGATTTTGCCTGGAGTTTTCTTAAGGGAGCGTTGGAAACTTTATTATCAAAGATGTTAAAGTTGTCAGAGACAAGAAAATCAGGGAGTCAACAGAGGTAAGAGAGGAGGAGAGGTGTCTAAATAGAAGTGAGAATCAGTAAGTTTGTGGGAATCTAAACTGACTTGTACTTTTTAAAGACCCTCAACATAACAAAAGAATAAGAGGAATTTAAAAGAAAAAAGAAAAGAAACAGCCAGAGGTGAGACACAGCCATTTAGATGAGGGGGGTTGTCTAACTACACAATGAGGTCATCCTATCTCCCGGAAGTGACACGTAATCACCTGCTTTGCACTAGCTCCGCCCCTTCCCTCAAAGGTCCCGCCCCTCCGCCAGCAGCCGGGAGGGTGTTAGGGGGCGTTTCTCCAGGAGGAAAGCTGTGAGCTGCGACGCTGAGGAAGGGGACCCCAAAACGTCTGGCACTGCCCCCTCCAGGGATCATTTTGGACCGCCTCACTCGGCCCAGCAGGATTCTGAAACGCCGAGGGGTCAACCTGATGGGTTTCGGGGTCAACGGAAGAGGGGAAGGGGAGCCCTGGCGGGGAGAACCCCCCGGCCCCCCGCCCAGCAGCTGAGGCACAGGAGGGCGGCCATCTTGGCCGGGAGGGTAGGGCTGGGGAGCTGCGGGCGCCGTGCGATTGGGGGGCTCGCCCGGAAGTGACGCCAACTACCCGGAAGCGGAGGGGGTTCCCTGGCCCACTCCCCCCTCGTTCGTTTGCTCCCCCGCTTCCTCCCCGCCCCCCTTCCTCTCCATTCGTTTCCCCCCCTCCCCGTTCCCTGCCTTCCTCCCCCCACCCGTCCCTCCCCCCCCAACCTCCGGAGCTGGGAAGAGAGTCAAGATGGCGGCGAAATCCGATGGCGGTGGCGTGGGGGTGGGCTTC
Organism: Avahi laniger; assembly: GCA_963575035.1. Lineage (NCBI taxonomy): Eukaryota > Metazoa > Chordata > Mammalia > Primates > Indriidae > Avahi > Avahi laniger. Next base: position 41,715 of record CAUYSK010074251.1, on the reverse strand, counting down.
GCCCAGCTGCACAACCTGGACGAGGCGGTGGGCAGCGGCGGCGAGGAGGACGGGGAGCCCGGGGGAGGCGGCTGCGGCGGCGGCGGCGACGGCAGCGAGCCCGGCGAGAGCAGCTCGCTGCACATCTGCCACTGCTGCAACACCTCCTCGTGCTACTGGGGCTGCCGCTCCGCCTGCCTGCGCTCCCTCCTGGGCAAGAAGCCGCGCCGCAGCGCCGCCGTCGCCGACGGGGGGGACCAGCCGCTGCAGCCGCCCGCGGCCGCCGACCGCCAACCCCCGACGCCCTCGCGGCCGCAGCCGCCGCAGGTGGAGCGGCCGTGGCTCGACTGCCTGTGGATCGTGCTGGCGCTGCTGGTCTTCTTCGGGGACGTGGGCACCGACCTGTGGCTGGCCCTCGACTACTACCGCAAGGGGGACTACGGCTTCTTCGGGCTGACCCTCTTCTTCGTGCTGGTGCCGTCGCTGCTGGTGCAGAGCCTGAGCTTCCGCTGGTTCGTGCAGGACTACACGGGCGGCGGGCTGGGCGCCGTGGAGGGGCTCAGCAGCCGGGGCCCCCCCATGATGGGGGCCGGCTACGGCCGCCCGGCCACGCCGGGGGCGCAGCGCCTGTGCCGCCTCTCCGTGTGGATCTGGCAGTCGGTCATCCACCTGCTGCAGATGGGGCAGGTGTGGAGGTAAGAGCACTGCGGGGGTGGGGGCGGGGGCTGGCGGGCCGCCCTGCGGAGGGCCCCTGCGCCCTCCAGGTGCCTCGGGTCGGCCCCTCGGACGGGCCCGGCCCGGGGGGCCAGAAGGAGGGGTTGGCCGCGCACTTCCCCTGGCGTCTCAAAAGGACCATCGCTTGCTCTGGCTCCCTGGCCACGCCTTTTGGCCCGGGGAGGCCCGAGTCCTGCTGTTTGCCTCTCTCCATCCCGGTTCGCACTCAGCGGAGACCCTGCCTCATCCTTCCCCCCTCCTTCCCTGCAGACCTCTGTATCCCTGTTGTCCCTTTCGCCTGTATCCCAAGGTAACCAGCCGCTAGCGCCTTTTATCTGCATCCCAGCTCGCGTCCTGCGGGGGGACCTTCCTCCCTCCAGCCGGTTTGCGCTCGGTTTTGTCCCCCGGTGAGACATCCTCCCCTCTTCCCCCGTTTTCTCTCTGCAGTGGCCTGTGTGGGGCCCTGTGGAAAAACCCTCGCTGCCTCTCCTTTAAGCACTCCTTTATTCCACGCCCCCTCCCCCTTTCTGCAATCCCAGCCCCTGCGAATGACTCCAGACCGCTGCCCTCCTTGAAGGAAAAATGACTTTTTTTGCTGGAGTAGACGTGCCCTTTCCTTAGTGACAGGTAAAAATTGCCTAATATGTGATGAGTGCAAGCGTTTGGTGTTAACTCTCTCCACCAGAAAACCAGTTCGCCACCTGGACACCTATTCGGGGAGAACAGTGTTTTTTTGGTAGTCAGGCCAGCGCGTGAGTGATTTATGTTTCCACAGACCCAAGCTGGGCTTTGCGGCCCTTTCCCCTTTTGTAGATTTCCCGTGTGCCGGGTGACTCCCTCAGAAACCACTTGCAGGTGCTCTTTTTGCCAGGAGCCTTAAACTGACTTAAGTGGCTAAACTAAGGAAATGGTCCCACTAAAGCCTTGGTAAATCTGTGCCTTCCAACTTAAATTAGCTTGAGTGTATTCTGGAAGCAGTGAGTTGTAAGTGAGAGCATTTGCAGAAGAAAAAAACCTTACTGGAGATAACTTACACAGGGACAAGCTCTTCAAGTACATTGCTTCTGCGAGGAGACATCTTGCCTTGACTGCCCTGACTCCTGTGCCTAGTAGGAGGTTTCGGGCACTCAGTATTTCAGGTAACCAAGGTATGCTCAGGTTAGCTGAAATAAAGTTCATTGTCTTTTGAGTGGTTTGTCCAGATGTCTATTCAGAGAATGTATTTAAGTAAAAACGTTTCAGAAAGCATGGGATTGAGTTAAATCAAATCTGGAGAGTGAATGCAAGAACTTTGTCCTACAGAATTGGCATGCAAATTCAGGGAGGGCAGGTGAGGGTAGTTCTTGATGTTGCTGGTTCTCCCAGAGTTGTTTACCGGTCTTCCTCGTTTGAGCCAAGAACCTCTTCCCCAGCTGCATTTGTCTGCAGATTTTTTGTTTCCTGCTGATAAGTTTATAAGGAAAGAGAGAATAAAAATAGAAGAAGTGCTGATTAATTAACGTTTAGCTGTTGTGAGCATAACTTGGGGTCCAATAAAATTCTGAAATATCGTTTGAGTTTGAAGTCTAAATGCAAAAACACCCCTGAACACCCAAATCCATACTGAATCAAAGGCAGTGTGTTTGATATTGGGGACATCTTTTTTTCATTTTCTGGCTGGTAACATGCAAAGAATGAAGAGGGAGAGGGACAAAAAGTGTGGGGAAGAGAGTGGTTTTGAAATACTAGTAGAATTTAACAGCATATATTTAATAACTAGGCTTCTGCTGAACAAGCCGAAATCACTTATCTCCCTGTGTTAAACTTCTGAGTGTGGGCAGGAAAAATGTTGGTGTCAGGTTAAAATTCCTGAGAATTGTTTCTAATGGAATCTGTCATAGACATTTAGTAGTAGTAAGCATTTGGGACACAATGAAATTGAAGTTAAGTTTCACAATCTTATTAGGCAGAATAAGTTACCTCCCCCCCCCATTCACTTAAACCTTAGTTGTATTTGGACAAAGTAAAAGCCCAGACTTTGGGAGAAAGTGAAAAGTACATTTTAAGTGTAAATTTAGCTTTTGTAGTTTATTTAAAGGAGTATGTATGTTTTTTCTGGTCTCCATTTAACTTTGAAGGTCTGCAGTGAGATACATAGATTTTAAAAAGGTGCCTGTGATTTATGTCTAACTTTTTAAAAGTCTTTTTTCAACATTAGAATATATTTCTAAATATTTCATAAAGTTAAGGTATTAAAAGACATGCTAATTCAGCTAAGTTATTTCTTCTAATGTAGCTCTACCTCAAAACCGATATTTCCTGAGGAATGATTTTATTTATTGTTTTCCAGTAGGCTGGTTTTGGTTGAAATACTTCAGGAGCAAGGTCTGCTCTCTTAATACCTGCTAGGCATGTTGTTTGCATTGAAATCATTCATATGTGAAAGCTTTAGAGAAAGATTGTTATTCTTTTCTTGTTTTAATCTCTTGGCAAACAATTGCTTGTCAGTGTGTATAAGCATACATCATCTTTGTTTTTACTGCACATCTTTTGGTGTTATAGTTTCCTTAACCATGTTTGCTGTTTAAACTTTGCTATTTCATGTGGTCACATGACAAAGGTTAAGATCTAGGAATTCTATCATTTGATTTGGGTCGCATTTCTAAGAAAAGATGTCACTGAAGTTGTACATTGTCAAAACTGATTCCATTAGAACATGAATATCTGTCTCTTCACATGCCTTTCTGTTTTCTTTCTTTCTTTCTTTTTTTTTTTTTTTTTTTTTTTTAGCGTAAACTTATTTGACTCTTGCTTGGACAAAGCACAATGCCTTTGTGAGGTACCTTGGCTTCCGCTGACATTAAGGTGGTGCGCTTCTGTGTGTGTTGCTGTTCCCGTCAAGATGGCAACTACTTGACATCTTTCACTAAATGACTTTACAGAATTTAAGGAAATGTTTTTGGCTGGGCCGAAATTGGAGGATGGAAGAGTAGTTGTCTGTAGAATGGTTTGGTATCATGGGCCAGCTCTTGCAGAGAGCACTGGTGTGTGAGGAAGGTCTGTCTGATGCTTGCATTGCCCTCACTAATTACTAAACGTGTACCTTCCTGTATAGTATTAATTGCTCTGTGTTTCAGATGCTTCTTCCAGGGATAACAGGCCTGAGTCACTCATGCCAGGAATATGACTCACATCAGGCTTCACTCTAGTATAATGTTGTTAATAGAAAGTGAGATCATTTTCTTGGAGGGTTTGACGTTAGGAACAGCATGATTTAGTTTGCATGTTGCATTGTTGTATGGAAGTTTTTTCCTTCAGTGCATTGTTTAGAGGATGCTTAGTGTGTTGTCAGTTCTTCTCAGAACAGCAACAGTTCTTTGACTAACAGTTCATCGGATGTCATGATGTCGCAGCCAAATCATTACTCTCCCTTTTAATTATTTTTATGTGTGTGCACTGTTCTATTTTAGAGAAAAAGAGGAATTTACTTGAATTCTTTATTGTATTTGCCATTTTTAAAGTGAGGATCAACTGTCCTTTATCTTGTGGGATGGTGCAGACTAGATGGTTGCCTTCAAGGGAGAAAAAAGAAAAAGGCATTTCACATTTCATAATGACACTATCAATCTGAAACCGTCTAAAGCTTCTGAAGTCCCCATTTTGAGAGTTTGGTATAATATAGGTTCACAGCTCCATAATCAGCCTCCTCCTTCGCTCCCATGTTTGGGATACTTAGTATATTATGTTTTTTGGTTCCTGTTGAATATTTTGGAACAGTGGTTCTTAATTTTGGCTGAGAATAGAATATACTGCAGCTTTAAAAAAAAAAAATGCCTGGGCACGGTTGGACCTGCCGAGGAAGATTCCTAGGGTGGGACCTGGGCAGCAGTTTTAGAAGCTCCACAGGTGATCGTATGGGCAGCTGGGCTTAATAAACACTTTGGGATTGAGTTTCAAGCTTATTCCATTTGGAGATGGATATTGGATTTGTGTTCTTAATAAGTATGATGAACAATTGGGAAAGGAATGAGCTGATACTATGAAGTTTGGTCCCTGAACAGCACTGTAACAAAACAACTTTACCTGGGAAACATGAATGTCTAAAAGTACTTGGGGCTGTCTCAAGGATATGCACTCATGGTACTCTATGTTTTTTATTTCTTTGAGCCCAAGTATGAAGCTCATTATAAAAGGATTCTCAAATTCAAAGCAGTCTTCAATAAATGTAGCCTGCTTCTTTGCCTTTTATGGGATACAAATAATACTTTTATGATTATGTTGGGTATAAAAGGTATAATAATTCGGTTTAATTTTGAAATTATTCTATTAAGTAGGCTGAGGAAACATAACTGGGATTACAGATGGTGTTGGACTAAGTGATCTGTAATGTCCCTCTAGTTCGAAGATTTTGCGACTTAAGAACAGAAATATTACCTTACAAATAAGGAAGCTTGTTTGTGTGGGGCCAGGGTACACCAGTCATAGACACATTAAAAGATAATATACATGTATTTGTGTATGTGTGTAGGAAGCTTTTTATATCTGCTTATTATAGGGTCAGAATCTTAATGTTATAAAAATAGCATTTTTCCCATAAACTTAATGGAATTGTGGTTAAAAAGAAACTCAATGGTTTTGGTTTTTTTTTCTTTTTTTTTTTTGAGACCGGGTCTCACTCTTTTGTCCAGGCTCCAGTGCAGGAGTCAATCATAGCTCACTGTAGCCTCCAACTCCTGGGCTCCAGCGATCCTCCTGCTTCAGCCTCCCGAGTAGCTGGGACTATAGGTGTGAGCCACTGTGCCTGGCTTCAGTGGGATTTTTTGAGGGGAAACGAGTGAAATTGATCAGAGAAAAGTATAGTTAAAATAACTTTGAAAAGGAAAGCTGTTGAGACTTACTCTATCAGAAAGTGGATGTGCTATAACGTGTTGGTAAGTAGACCATTGTGCCACTGGCAGAAGAATTAAGTGAATAGGCACAGGGGGAATAGAGAACCTAGAAATAAACAGACATGTTTGTGAGAATTTAGGTGGCACCATTGACTAGAAATAGAATTATTTAACAAATGATACTGGGGCAGTCGACTACCCAATTGAAAAAAGTAGATCTTCTCTACCTTATATAAAGAAAAGTTTTAAAGAATTAAAGATGTAAACATAAAATGTTAAACTGTAAAAACATTAGAAGGAAATGTAGGGTGATTATTTTTTATAATCTTGCAGTGGGCAAGCCCCTTTGGTACCAGTAAGGAAAAAAGGGGCAGATTTAATCATGTACAGTTGCCTCCTCTGGTTTATCCCCTTCTTCCTCTCACCCACCCGAAAAATCTAGAAATGCGTGGCTGGCTGTGAGAGTGGGAGGGTTAAATTTAGACAGAGATGCTTCCTCTAGGAGAATGAATATGAAGAGAACATTTCTGAAGATTGTTTCTTGTTTTTTTTTGAGTGAATAGTAACAGTAAAAACTTGACATTTATGGTGAATTTTCAAGGGAAGGATGAAAAAATGGCATGCTTTGGAGTAAAATTGCAACTAGTGAGGAAACATAGTATTTTCAGAATGACCCGGAAACAAAGTATCAAAATTATAGAAGTCTAGTATTCCTGAAATCTAGCAGACATGTGTCAGAAATCACAGGTAGTTCATTTCGGTCTTCAACATCATTTGCTTTGATTTTGCAGACTTTACCATAAGGTCAGTCAGTAAAGCTTATGTAATGGGTAAATTCTGGAGTGTTGGAAAGATTCTGTGGGATGCAAAAAGAAAGAAACTGTGTCTCAAACGTTGCCATTTTTGCTATGGGATGGTTTGCTTTACAATGTGCTCTCTGCAAGTAAGCTTGTGGTTAAAACTTTAGTTTACTCCCCATGATCTGTTTATCTACTTTCTTCTATTAATAGTCAGACATTCTGCATTTCTTATTTGGCTCTGACTTAAAATTTTTTAAAAAATCATGAAAATACAGTCTCCTTTAAAAAGCTCAATTACTTTTGACTAATTGCCTAAAGATAATTCACTGTTTACCACTGTTGGAGATATTATTTAAAAAAAAAAGCACAGGAATAAAAAGCATGGAATAAAGAGAATGAACATTGAAGTTAAGACGTCAAGTTTGTCATTTTGCAAGTTACAAACAATTGCTGGCCTCAGTTTCCTCATATTGTATTTATCAAAGGAGGAGTTAAGTTGATTGATCTTTAATGTCCTTTCAATTTTAAAAAGTCCATTATGGTATAGATATTAGTTCTCTGAAAACAGTTTTTTTTTTTAATTTTTAATTTTTTTTTTTTTAAGAGACAGGGTCTCACTATGTTGCCCAGGCCGTTCTTGAACTGCTAGGCTCAAGTGACCCTGCCACCACAGCCTTCCTAGTAGCTGGGGCTACAGGTGCATGCCCCTGTGGCCCGCTGAAAACAATTTTAAAGAAGGAATTTCAGGCTTTGGTTTGCGCAATTAAAATATTTTTAATGTGTGTTTCCCAGGAGCTGATTTGAAGTTAGGGAGATCTGAGTCCTAGCACATGTTATTTTCACTTAACATTAAATAAATTCTCATTATTTTTAATGACTGCTATCTATAGGGGGATTTTATGTATCTCACTAGTTAATGTTAAAATTTATAGCAGATTAAACTTTCCAAGAAACTTGGTATGCTGGTTTTATCAGCTAAACTTGTGAATTTGCAATTTCAGCTAAAAACGAAACTGTATTTTAAAGTGATTTTTTTTTTGGTAATCTTATGTTTTAAATTTTTACTGTTAAGCTAAAGCAATGCATATATCTATTTATGCCACATATTTTGGAGATTTTTCTGAATTGTTTACCAAGATTAATTTCTTTTTTGGGGGAGAACCTCAAAATTACCTACTGCAACTTATTGTTTGTTATGTTTTCTTTAACTTTGAAAAGTTAGTTTGTATTTTTTTCCTTTAAATAGTAGCTTCTCTGTCAGTTGTGAGCTCTTTTTAGGAAATATTTCTGTTAAGTGAATTTTTTTTTCCCCTTAGATTAAGGTATAGGTTCTTTTGTGGCTCCAGTTGAATTTTTAGGAAAGATGAGATTTGCTTGGAGGATTCAGTGACTATTGTTACAATGCCATTAATGTAGTTTTACAAAGAATTCAACATTAGGTTTTCTGTTCTATATGTCTAATGTGGGTAGATGTTGGTATATTGCATTATTTTAATATAGCTTAAAGCATATCAAGGTATTTTGCATACTGCTAACAAAATTTCTTATATATCTCTTATCTTGAAATATCAAGTGGTTTTTAAAATTTTGTTTTGAATACAGTATTTTTTTCTTTTTTAAGTGTGAGAAAGCTATTTCTGTTTAATTTTGCTCATCAACTTACAGAGCATGCATGGACTGTGCTTATCTTTCATTTCTAGGAAGAAATTAGAATATTCAGTTCACAGAAAGGTAAATACAACAGTTTTCTTCACAGCACCGTTTGAGAAGAGGTACAGTTGATAATTATTGTTTGTCCTGGACATTGCTTTCAAAGAATCATAGGTACACAAAGTAGAAACTTTCTCTGTCGCCATTATACCCCTTTTTCATTCCATCTGCATATACTGGGCAAATGAGAAGAGGTACCAGATTTGAGAAGGCAGCAAACCTATGGCTTGGGAAGCCTGCTGATAAAACAGTGGACAGGGAGGTCCAGCACTGAGCCCTTCCACAGGGCAGACACACTCGCCTTTCTCGCTTCAGCTGTTTCTGCCAGTGCGGGCAGAGTCTCATCTGTGCTAGGTTAGCCCACAGGGCCGGGGGACATGCAGACTCCAGGCCTTACTGCAGACTGAAGGAATTGGAGCCTCGGAGTTGGGCCAAGGAATGTGTATTTTTGCTCCGTCTTTATTATGGAAACTTTTAAGTATGCAGAGAAATAGAGTAGTAAAGCGAACACCTGTTACCATTTGCCTGGCTTCAGTAGTTGTTAATATAGATAGATTTGTGTGTGGGTGAGTGTGTGTTTAACATATATCATGACGTCGCACCTCTAAATGCTTCAGCTCAAATACAAAATATTTAGAATAATTCTACAAAGCTACAGTACCATTATCCCACCTAAGAAAATGAACAGTATTTCCATAATTATCCTTAAATCTGTAAAAGTCGTCTAACAGCTGCTTCATATTCACATTTGTCCAGTTGTCCCCAACCTATCTAAGAATCTATCGTTTCTTTTATAGATTTTTTTCCTCCCCTCCAAACAGGGATTTAATAATAATTCATGCATTACATTTAAGTCTCCTTAAGTCTAGAACAATTCCCCCTTTTTTTCCTCATGACGTTGACTTTGTTTTGCAGAGTCCAGGCCAGTTCTCTTCTGTCTCATTTTGGATGACCTTAATGTTTCCTCCAGGTGTCGTTTGTCCTCTGTATTTCTGGTAAACTTGAAGTTGCATCTAGGGACTTGATTATATTCAGGTCACAAATTTTTGTCAGAAGTACTGCTTTCTGCTTCATGTTTGTATCATATCCATGGACACTTGATACCTGGTTTGTCCTGCTGTTAGTGATGCTAAGTTTTACCTCTTGGTTAGAGTTGTGACTGCCAGATTTCTCCTTATAAAGGAAAATTTTTTCCCCCTTTGCAATGAGAAATAACTTGTGGGGGGTCATACTTTGGCAAGGTATCATGTCTTGTTTCCTAAAACCCATTTACTTTATAGTTTTAGGATCCATTGAGAATCCTTGCCTGAGTAAATTATTAAATTGTTGGTGGGGGCTGGGATTTGTATTTTAAACAAGCTCTCTAGTAATTATAACCTACTGTAAGGTTTACTAGCCACTGCTTTGCTGGAACTAGGACCTGAGGAGTTAAAAAAAAAAAAAAAAATCTGTCCTGAGAAGTTAGTATGAATCTAGGTGCCAGTGGATTTTGAATGGGTTGTTGGTAAACAGTTAATGAGTTTAAGTTTCATGTTAGTTTTAGAGGAACAAAAATAATGTCCCTCAAGGTCCTCTAGTATTAGTATTAGATAATACTAACCTCTCGTTAGTATTAGGAGAGGACAGGTATGTGATACTTGCAATAAACTGAGGTGAGCACTTCTATTAATCGTATGTTAGAATGTGTGACTACAATTAAAGGAGAGTGGAAGAGGCGTAGAGAAATTACTGAGGAAGAAAGGAAACTATATTAAAAGTTCTGCTTTTACATATATTTTCTCATTTAACTTTCAGAAGCGTTTTGTGCCCATTTTGCAGCTGAAGAAATGGGTTTCGAGTGGGTGAGCAACCTACATAACTGGCAGCTGGTGGAGGAAAGTTTTGAAGCCACATCTTACTGGTGGCGAAATAGGCCCTATTGTGTATGTAGGAAGGCTTCTCGCTGCTTGTGAGCCGTGATGAGCTGCGGGCAAACAGAATTGCTTTGCTTTATTTTGGGACTTTGCTGTTGTGGTTTATTGAAAATGGAGGAATGATATTTTGAACCCCTGGGGCCTCTTGGCGTGCAAGCTGAGGTTCTTTGAGACCTCTGATTTCTAGTTTGATGTATTAAACTTCACAGCGATTAGGGTAGGTTTGTAACGTGTAGTTCATTGTGCCTGCTAATGTGATTCAAAGGGCTGAGTAATCCACTGGATGTGTGCCATAGGACATTATTTTCAGTACTTCCCCCCATTCTCTTTCTCACGGTGGATGCACCTTGCGACCCTGCGATTTCCACATTGCAGAATGGAATACGTAGGTTTGAAAGTGCCCTGCAGGCTCCGTCTACGTGCTGCACCCCTGCGTGGGTTCTCTGTTAACCTGTTGGAAACACTAACAGCAGCAGTTCTAGCCTTAAGGTTATAGAGCAGGTGTTTCCAAGCCTTTGCTGTGCATTGGAATCACCTGGGGCGTCAGCTATTTGGATTCGACCGTAAGAGATTATGATCCAGGAGGTCAGGATGGGATCAAGAATGCATAGAGTTTAAAAGCCTACGCTTTGTGCAAGTTCCCCAAGCAGTGCCCAGGTGAATGAGAAGCACTCATGCGGGCTGATTCCTACCATTATCTAAAGAAGTAGTTCTCCAAGAGAAGGAGCGTGTGCTGGAATCACTTGGGAGTTTTTGGTAAACTTCAGCACTAGGCATCGTAGATTTAGAGGGATGGAATGGATAAAAGAAGCTCTGCAGGTGATTTTAATGGAAAACCAGTATTTAAACAATCTGATTGGACCTTACTTTTAACTGGTATAGGTTGGTGGAGGTTTATATTAATCAAACGCTGTTGCCATAGACTATGCCTAAGATTAAGAATACTGTAAAGATGTTTAACATTAAAATTATATATAATTGAATATTCCTTGGATTCAGAAGCTTCCTTTGGAAGTTTGAAGTACTTCAAGGTCATTATCATGAACACAAATGATCACCATTGCGCTCAGAATTGCCAGGTTCGGGGCATTTTATTGTGCTTGGAAAATTGATATTCAATCCAGAGTGAATTTTCTGTCTCATATTTTCAGAAATTTTATATTTGTTGAAATCAGTGCCAAGGAAAGGATTCCTAAAAAGAAAGCGGTGAATGAAAGGGGAGAAGTAACCCAATAGATATTAAATGAGTGTCATTGAAGGCAGGAACAAAGAGAGCAGAGAAGAAAAATGACGAATACATTTTGCTTGATAGATTCGTGGGCAGAAGAGCGAGGGGAGGAGGGGGAGTTGCGCAGTTTGCTGCTGGTGAGGTGCTAGCCCCGTGCGTGGTTCAGCAAGCACACCTGAGACCCACTCACCGAAATGCTACCCCTTTGAGCTCCATCTGGGAGTGTACAGTGGCAGTGGCGAGAAAATCCGAGAACCCTTGTAACAGGGAGTCAGGGTCAGAAATCCCGTGGGAGGCGGTGGTTGGCAGAGATGGGGCCTGCGTGGGGGTGTGGGCATGCCAAGGGCAGGGGAGGTTGGATGCTCTGCTGACTTGTGATGCTGGATCAAAATGAGCAAAACTCCAACTCTCTCCTTTTGTTTGGGCATAAGGAATGCAGCTTTTGAGTAGTCAACTAAGTGCTTATAAGTAGCCCTCTACTGTATGTTTAAAATGCTGCCATTTTGCCTTCTGTAAGGTAGATTTCATGAAAACTGGTTCTGAAAGAAAATATGCCTTCCAATAAAGAAATCATATATTCACAACTTAAGCAATCTCAAATGGTTTGGGTTGGACCTAGTGGGTGAGCGTATGCCTTTGGGATGGAAGAAAAGAGAAACTACAATAAAGGACTCATTACTCAGTTTGCAGATTAAACAAAAGTTGTCAAAACGAAGCTGAAGTTAAAAGCAATTACATTATAAATTTAGAAAAATAGAGAATTAGAATATGTCTGTAGCGTTTGTGGACTGTATTTGGGGTTTCCACTATTTAATAGGGACTACATAATAATTTTTAGGTAGTTTTTGAGATGTAGTAATCTGGGAAAGAGTTGACGTGTACCTCTTAGGCCTTTATGGTAAATAGGATGGTATTTGTCAGGCGTGTTCCAGGATTTTGAATGGGGCTCCATAAGGTTGGAGTGTGTCATTTTGCTTGTTGCTTGGCATTAGCAACTCACTATTTCAATAGTGATAGACTCATATCTACTGTAACGTGATACACACGTTCCTGAAAAACCTCTCATTCTGCAAAAATCACACACTAAAAATAACAAGGCTGTGGAAAAAAATAGAATTAAAGTCAGACTGCTTAAAACTGTGTAACTTTGTAACTAGAGCACTAGCAAAAACGATGACAATTCAAATAAAAGTACTTGCAGGTTTAACTTCACACTGACATTTGCACTGGGCGGCATGCCCGGATGATTGCCGGCCTCGTTTTATCCTGGGATATGTAGGTTCTTGTAGATGTCAGCTTCTACTGGAGGCCAAGTTCACCAAAATTAAAGCTCTGCTCCAGGGGTAGCCTTCACGTGGAAAGCACAACAGATACTGAAGCGACTAAACCAGCTAATCATTAATGAGACAAAAGGAAGGTACTTTAATAAGATTTTCAGCATTTTTCTTAAAGTTGTCTCTTTTTTTCTTTGCTGAGTGTTTTGCATTATTTGTGGAAAATCTTGCCCTTGATAGCTTCACAGCGTGAGTATGCTGGGAAGGATTACTCATGAGCCAACACCGCTTCGTTTTGCTGTTGTCACTCGCATTTGCCAGTCATGTGTGAAGGAACCCATGTTGCAGAAGCATGTATTGTATCGCTGACATGTTTTTGAGTCAGCGATGGTGTCAAGATGCAGCTCTTGACAATGTCAAGGTTCCGTTGCTTTGGGAAGTTCTGGTTTGGGAAACATCCTACAGTGTTTCAAGGTTAAGTGAAATTTATTACTCTTCTCATGCCTTGTTGGTCCTTATATACAATAAAGAACTGAAGAGGGGCTATTTTAATCCACTTCTAAATTCTGGTGCTGTTACCTAGTTGTTGGATGGAATGTGATAATGTCTCAATGCCGCATCTGCATTTGGACAACATATGTGGAACAGGAATGGTTTTTAAATTTTGGCTCATTTGAAATGTGGTTATAGTGATGTTTTAAATTGAAATTCATCTAAGCATACAGTAAACAGAAGAAAGAGCAACAGTAGCCAGTTGTCAAGGAAAAGACTGATGGGTAGAATAAACAGACGGCTCCTGCAATATAAACAATCTGTTTTCATAGGATTTTCTCTTTTTTCGAAGGATGATTGGGAGAACTTCCAAATTAAGTAGAAGTTGGTTCAATGCGAAAGGCAGCGGATCTACAACATGTATGTTAGTCATTACTGCAATTTGTTTCCTCAATAACTGCAATAACAAAAACGTCAGTGGCTTAACGCAATAGAAATGTATTGTTTACTGGGAGTGGCCGTGGCTCATGGTTGCTGTGACATCCTTTCTGGACTCACCAGCCTCAGCATTCAGCCAGAGAGAGGGGAGAGATGAGGGTTTCTTAAAAGCCCCGACTTGAAGTGACACACATCACTTCCGGTAACATGCCATCGTCAGTGAAGAATGAGCCATGAACTATACCTTGACCAAGGGTGGCTGTGGAATATGTCCCAGCCGGGCAACAGCTGTACAGCATAGGAGAGGGAGCCTGCGTTTTGGTGCACAGAGACTCAGACAGGTATTACTGTGTAGACCAGGTACCCTCCAGATTAAGGGGGCAAGTGTGTGTGTGTGTGTATATAAAAAACAGGGCACCACTCCATGCTAGGGCTCACACCAGCACACACTCAGACTGAGACCATGTAGACACACAGCGAACCGCACGCGCACACCTCTGGGATATGGAGGGAAAGCAGAGTACCTGGAGAAACCCACGCAGACGTGGGGAGAACATGCAGGCTGCACACAGGAAGAGGCCCCAGCTGGGAATTGATTTTTTTTTTCTTTTTTCTCATCAACTTTATAACTAAGTGATGGTGAACACAATGATATTGGACGGAATGACGTGATTCAAGTTCCTGCTGTATACTAAAACATACTGGATTCTTTGGTTTTTGTGTTAGTAACCCCTGGGGATGGATTAAAATTATCTAAAAATTGTTTATAAAGGTGGTAAATATCTAAACATGACTTAAATGTAAAACTGAACCTAACATGTTTTCATCAAAACATGTCAGTATGTTTTGTAAGTTTTTATAGCAATCCATAAAATATTGTAAAAATAGAGACCTACCATTCGAATTTTGAGGTTTTTTTTTTTAGCAGTCAGCTGTTTTAAAATCCTTGTTCTGTTAATTCTGAATGTATTTTCTGGCATTCTTAATTGGCTTTTAAAAATAAAGTTACTAATAACAGAAATGATAAATGTACATATTTATTTAGAGGCTATTTAATAATTAAAGTTCCTTTACATAGTATCACCACCAGTTGAGATTGTACCAGAGATCTCGATGAGGATTCTTGATTCTTCTTATAAAGCCAAAATCTGTGACCTTTGTGGGTAATAAGTAATTATTATCTTGAGACTTTGGGCCTTGAGAGATTAAACTGCAAATTATAATTAGAATAAAAACTATACACTGAAACCTTTAACAGACTCTGTATGATAGTGTAGGTCAAATACACACTATGAGATAATTTTTTGTCTAGCTGATCTTAATATAGTTTTAACACTTTTTATTATATATGCTTGTATTATCTGGTGCTGGCTTAGTCTTTCCCTCACTCTGGAATCATCTCTTATAGCCAGGGGACATTATTGTGTGGACCACAGACAGTCCTGACTTGTTAGCATCATATAAAGCCACATCTGAGCTTGCTTCAAACATGTATTATTACATACGTTGCTTCTGAAACTTAATACTCCTGCTAATATTATAATCCTTACACTGTGTTTAAAACTTCATTCATGGCACTTTTCGATTCATAAGCCTACTTGAGTGGACTCTCCAAAAATCGTAGTGGACTTGTAGTAATATTACTCAACACAGGTCTTAGGACCTCTTCTATGGACCAAATAAACAAATTGGTTAACTTCACACTGTAGATAATTTTCATTAGCACAGTTGTAACCTTGAATAATAATTTTTTAAAAAATCCGCCAAACAGCATGTCACACCCATTAGGATGGCTGCTCTCAGAAAACCAGAAGATAACAAGTGTCGATGAGTATGTGGAGGAATCGGAAGCCTTGTGCACTGTTGGTGGGAATGTAGAATGACACGGCCATTCTGGAAAATGGTATGGTGATTCCTCAAAAAATTAAATATGGAATTACCATATGATGCACGAATTCTTCTGGCCTGGCTCCCGCCTGCCACTGTGGCCCTGTGCTCTGCTTTCTTTTACCAAACCAAGTGTGGTGGGATCCCTCTCGTTTGGTTGCAGTTGAGAAGGACCTTGGACTTCAGGCTTTCCATCTCAGAGAGAGCCTCGGGTAGAGTGGGACATTAGCCTGTCGTATTAATTTCCTGGGGCTGCCATGAGAAAGTACCACAAACTGGATGGTTTGAAACAAAAGAAAATTTATTCTCTCTCAGTCTGGGGGCTAGAAGTCTGAAATCAAGGTGTGAGCGGGGCCCTGCTCCCTCTGGGTAGGGTCCTTCCATGCCCCTTCCTAGCTTCCGTTGGTGACAGTCAGTCTGTGGGTGTTCCTTGGCTTGCAGCTGTGTGGCTTCAGTAGCTTTGTCTGTTTTAAGTGGCATTTTTCCTCTGTGTCTGTGTTCAGCTTTTCCTTTTCTTGTAAGGAAATCAGTCGTGTTGGATTAAGGGCATAGCCTGTTATTATGACCTTGATACATTTTCAGTGACCTTATAAGGTCACATTCTGAGGTGGGGGCTGGCGCGGGTTAGGACTTCACACATGTGTTTGGGAGACATGATTCAGCGCATAACACCCATGCTCTTTTCTTTAGCATAATGTGTTTTGAAACTTTTTTGTAGTCGATGTCAGTATGACTAAAAAACGAAGGCCGTTTTTGTAATGTTTGGGTATAGGTAACCCTCCAAGTAAGGAAACGAGGTGTTTGTGAAAATACGCTGTGTTGCAGGTTATGGATAAAATCGGTGAATCCGCAGCTTCTCTGTAGGATGAGCGGGAGAGTCTTTGCCGCTGTGCTTGGTTGCACGGCCTGCTCAGCTAACTGCACGCTGTAACGGGTGGAAATGCAGCAGACCTTCACTTTCCACCCCTTTAACCCCGCTGATGGTGTGTGTCCTCCGTTTCCATGGTGCCGTAGGCTCAGGCTTTGGAACCAATTACTGAGTTCTCACATCCTTAGTTTCCCCGTCTTTAGAATGGGAACTCTGCCTCCCTGGCAGCGTGATTACAGGGTTGAGATGAGATGATGGTGGCGTCGTGTTGGCATCGTGTGCGTGTTCCCTCTGTGTGGGATGCCCTCTCCTCCTCTGCGTCTTCTCTTGGCGTTGGCCATGCTGAAAGTGGCTGTCAGTGGCACAGCTGGACTCTGTCGCCCTGCCAGCAGGAGCATCTTGCTGCCAGGGTGCCAGACTTTGCCCAGCTTCCAACTACCTAAAAATAGTCACCAGGAAGATGGCCAGAGGAGGTCTCTTGCTCTGATTTAGTGGCTTTGTGGGGGGTTTCTTTGAGAAAGATAATCCCGTTTTATAGAGATGTGCTAATTGCCGGTGAGTCTCAGGAATCCCGGGGTGCGGTGCCATGGCACCATAATATGCAGTGCGGCTGTGGGCCGACGTTGGCCGACCTCGGCTGTCTCGCCAGCGTGGGTTTGGGGGGTGGGAAGTGCTGTGGGGCAGGATCTTAACGTTTAGCAGAAGAGCTTGATGTAAAATTTGGCTTGACATAATTTTTAAAAAGTAGCACAGCAAAGGAAACAATCAACAAATGAAGAGACAGCCAACAAAATAGGAGAAAATATTTGCAAACTACCCGTCTGACAAGGGGTTAATAATTGGAACATAGAAGGAGCTCCAACAACTCAATAGGAAAAAAATCAAATAATTTGATTAAAAAAAGGGCAAAGGATCTGAATAGACATTTTTCAAAAGAAGACATACAGATGGCCAACAGGTATATGAAAAAATGCTCAACATCATTAGTCATAAGAGAATGCAAATGAAAACTATTAATGCAATGAGGTACCGTCTCAGCCCAGTTAAAATGGCTTTTATCAAAAAGACAGGCAATAACGAATGCTGGTGAGGAGGTGGAGAGAGGGGAACCCTTGTACACTGTTGGTGGGAATGTAAATCAGTGTAACCACTATGGAGGTTCCTCAGAAAACTAAAACTGGAACTACCATAGGACCCAGCAATCCCACTGCTGCGTAGGTATCCAAAGCACAGGAGTTCGGTATATGGAAAAGATACCTGCACTCCCTTGTTTACTGCAACACTGTTCACAGTACCCGAGATACAGAATCAACGTCAGTGTCATCAATGGAATTATGGACACATACGCAAGGGAATATTATACAGCCACAAAAAGAATGGAATCCTGCCATTTGAACAACATGGATGGAACTGGAAAACATTATGTTAAGTGAAAGAAGCTAACAACAGAAAGACAAATCTCTCATGTTCTCACTCATGCTGGGGGCTAAATATTAAAAACTGTTGATCTCATGGAAATGGAGAGTAGAATGATGGTTGCTGAGGCTGCGAAAGATCGGGGAAGGGGAATAAAGTGGGGATGGTTAATGGGTGCAAAAATGTAGTTAGATGGAATGGACAGTATTTGATAGCACAGCAAAGTGACTACAATCAACAATAGGTTCAGGGTATACTTTAACCGAAAGAGTGGAATTGGAATGTTCCTAACATAAAGAAATGTTAAATGCCGGAGGTGATGGATATCCCAATTATCCTGATTTGATTAATTCACATTGTATGCCTGTATCAAAACATCACATATACCCTGTAAAGATATAAAACTGTTATGCACCCATAATAATTAAAAATAGAAAAATTAAAAAAATTAGAAAATAAAGTATATACATTTGTTTCATAAATAAAGGGATATTTTGGTAAAATGACCAGTTTACCAGTATATTTGAAACTATTCCCTCCCCCCCAAGTACCAATATCATGCTTAAGTTTTCTTTTAGGGAATTTTATTCTTCACATAGTGAACATAACAGGTCTTCATTTGTCATTTATTATATGAGACGCCACTTCACTCAGCCAGTCCTTGGTTTCTGATTCTGTAAGTTGGCAATTGTACTACCCATTTTACTAATCTTAAATGGTCACAAGGATCAAAAAATGATTTAGACATGTTGATCAATTGGATTAAATAATTTCCCAGGTTTATTTCAATTGTGAGATATTCTCAGTTTTTTGAAATCGCATTTCTTGTTAAAGGTGTTTTATAGATGCTAAGTGTAGGGCAGTGGCGATGATGTCAGTTTGGAGACATTCAGTACACAAGCAGGGAACCTTGTAAAATAAGTTTTATAAGGTCGTTCATGTTAGATTCACAGAGTAGAGTATAGTGAGTACAGTTGATCTCATTCTTAGGGGTGGAAATTATTAATTTGTCAGGCTTTAAGTGCAAATCAATGTTTCTCTCTCTCTCTCTCTCTCTCTCTCTCTTTGTCTTTTGAGAAGGATAAAAAGGATAAAGTTGCAAACCTGTATTCTTGTACTTGTGTTATGCTGTTCGTACAGTCAAAACAATGGATCATGAAAGTGCTGATTAGCGCCATGGGCACTGTTGACAGACTGATGAACGGTATATTTTGGAAGATATGATGATTACATTGAGGTATCATTGGCCTGCTAGGAGAAGGAGGCATAGTGTACAGGGTTTAAAAATCACATATTGCTTTCAAAGTGAAAAAAGTATCTTCAAGTAGATAATCAGAAATTTTTTTTTTTTGAGAACTCAGAACAGAGGGATCAGAGGAGTAGATTTTGCAAACAAAGTCTTTCTGTTTCCTTTTTTCCCCTTGTATTTTTGTAAATTTTCACTTACCTGTCTTATGAAGAGGGAAGGGGAACCTAATGATTCTAACTTGTTTTGGAACATTGATTAGATATTCTTTTATCTAGAGGTGGGTTTGGGCATTTGAGAAGGCGAAAATCTGCTTTGGTTGTGTGTTCTCTGTGGCTTCCCTGAGTACTGTGGAGCGAGATGATGAGAGCTGTAGTACTTGCTCACACGCTTCAGGGAGAGCTTGCATTGGAAGACTGGGAAGGGCCGGGTCTCACGCTCCAAATCAGTGTAACCTCCGAGTGGATTAATGCGCAGCAAAGAAAGGCACTTTGTGTCTTTGCAACAGTCACAGCCACTTTGCTCCTTTCATCAAAGGAAGAACAGAATGTCTAATTATAATAATCTTCTAATAATTACAATATTTTGTATTCATTTTCTTTTAAAAATCTATTTGAATAACTACTAGCCTTCAGAAGATAGTGGAAAATAGTATTTAGGCAGCAGCTGGCAGCTACCAGTATTGGAGTCTGTGTGGTGCTCTGCTTGTGAAAGATTTCATTAGTTGGACATACACTTTGATTTCCTTACTGCTGCATGAGAACATTCTCATGAGCAGCTGCTGTGGAAAGGGATGTACAATAAGCATCTCTACACTTGTTTTAAATATGTGGATTTCGTTGGAGTGTCGCTTGCCATCTGGAAGAGAGAGGAGTGAGTGGCCTACTCCTTGAGAAGGATTTGGAGTCTCCACGTGAGTTCCTCATGCTATTCGAGGTCCCCTCTTGTTTTCTGTCCACCGAGAGGGGATAATCGACAGTGGGGGTCACTGTGTTCCATCAGAGCCTCGGCAAGTGAGCTGCATGGAACACAGGATTAATACAAATCAATAGATATGTACCGGGTCAGTGGTGATTTTAATTTTTAAAGCAAATGTTTTTCAGTGTTTGTTGAAACTTAGCATTTTTAAACAGAAGAAATATATGATGTTGTCAGCAAGTCAGACGAAAAATACTGGTATGTGTAAAATAAAACATCCCAAAGCACTCGAAGGTGACCCTATTAGTAGTAAGGTGCCATGTCCTTCCCTCGTTTATTTCCTGTGTCCCTTCAGATAACTAGCTATCCCAGTTACGTACGAGCAGAAGACTATTCTAGGATGACTCGTGGGCGTGTCATAGTAATCACACAGTAGTTCTCTTGAGGGACCATGACATTACGGGGCTGGGGCCTGGTGTTGAGAAGATGAAAGCCCTGCTTACACGGGGCAGCTGGCCAGGAAGGCTCATTGTCCAGGTGTAGTTGGAATAACAACTACCACCTTAGGTGGAGGGTCTCCTGTGTGCAGGGCATTGAGTGCTTTATGTATATGTTACCTGCTGAATCTTCCCAGCAACCCTGCGAGGTAAGTACCGTTACTCCCATTTTACAGATGTGGAAACTGAAGCACTGAGACAAGTTAGCAACTTGCCCAGCATCCTACATCTTAGTTAAGAGATTCCAGTTTAGCTAGTCTGGCTCCAGGATCATGCTCTTACAGTGTTGTGCCATGTTTTAGAAACATAGCTCCGTTCTGTGGAAGCTGTTATGTTTTTAAATCATACCTTGTGGTCCAAAAATCAGGTAGATGGAAATTATAAATGTTAATGACTTAAATACCAGATAAGAGATTTTATATAATTGATTAAATATATAACTTGAAACAGCTTCACTGTTGCCAGACTGCTTGCAGGAATCTCCCTTTTCGATTTGCTTTGTTAAAGTAAATGTTTCCTCGTGAATTTTCTGTAGTGTTTTATTCTTGGTGTCTTTCTTAGGCCTGCGTGCTTTCTGGCTTTTGCTCCTGCTGAGTAGGCACACATATCTGGAGACAGCCTTGGAGTGAAGGAAAACAAAAGCGTTGCAATTTAAAACTGATTTATCTGTAAGCTTTCTGTGTGGTTCAAAAAAAGAGAAGAAAAAGAAAGAACTACCCTGCTTTTTGTACATTACCATCCTCAGCAACAGGAAACCAAACTCATCTTATTTGGGGGCAGGCATGGGTGTGTGGAAAGCACTCAGAGCAGGGAGGTAAATGCCACTATGATAATCAAATGTCTTCCCTGAGAAGCTTTTGTTGATAAAGGGTACTTGTGCAAATCTAAAATTTCGAAGAAAAAACCCCTGAAGATGGCTAAGTATGTGCTTTGGTGCAGTGTCTTAGTCTGTTTGTGTTTATACTTTCAGCAATCGAGCGACATTAGGTTGTTTCCACTATTTGACTATTATGCACAAGGCTGTTAGAACTCGTGTGGGGTTTTGCGTGGACCTGCATTGTAATTTTCGTTGGATGTATACCTAGGAGCGGACTTGCTAGATCCTGTGATAATTCTGTGTTTAACTTCTTTGAGGAGCCGCAAAGGGCATCAGTTTAGCGCTGTAATTTATTCTTTGTTCAGTACAAGACATTAATAACCAGGAGCTTGTTCTACTCAGATCTAACATCATATCCACTAGAAGTTGCAGATTTCCATTATTAAGCATCTACAAGACAAATTTTGTTCCATGTGTCTGTGAGATCACAAAGACTGTTTCCTCTCTCTTCCCCCTTTATGTTAAAAAATTTATTGTAAAATATATTAATATAAAATGTACTGTTTTAATTACTTAAATTTTTATCGTGATAAAATATCCAGAGCCTAAAATTTACCATTTTAGCCGTTTTTACACTTGATCTTAGCCAAAAGGCAGAGAAGCGATTTAGCCGTTGCTAAGTGTGCAGTTCACTGGTGCTAAGGACATTCGCAGCGCTGTGCAGCCCTCGCTGTCGTCCATTTCCGTACCTGTTCGTGACCCCAAACACAGCCTCTGTGCACATTAAATACTAGCTCTCCTTTCCCCCTTCTCCAGACTCTGGTAAACTCTATCCTATTAATACTTTCTGTCTCTATGAGTTTGCCTATTTTAGGTCCCTCATATAAGTAGAATCATATAATATTTGTCCTTTTGTGTTTGGCTTATTTAGCTTAGCATGTTTTCAAGGTTCATCCATGTTGTAGCATATATTAGAATTTCATTCACTTTTTAAAGACTGAATAATATTGCATTGTATAGATATAGAAGGGCTGTCCGGAAAGTATCCAGCCATTGTTAATATGTAATTTTCGTGTTACATGGCTGTATACTTTCCGGACAGCCCTGTATAGCATATTTTGTTTATCCATTTCATTTATTGATGGACATTTGGATTGTTCCTGGCTTTTGGCTTTTGTGAATAATGCTGCCATCAACTTTGGTGTAAAAGTATCAGCTTGAATTTCTACTTTTGATTCTTTTGGATATGTATTTAGGCATAGAGTTGCTGGATCATATGGTCATTCTATCTTTAACTTTTTGAGAAACTGCCAAACTGTTTTCTACAGTGGCTGGCTGTACCATTTTATATTCCTACAAGCAATGTAGGAGTGTTCTAGTTTCTCCACATCCTCACCAACACTTGTTATTTTCTGTTTTTTGATTATGGTCATCCTAGTAGGTATGAAAGTATCTCAGTGTAGTTTCGATTTGAATTTCATAATGGCTAATGGTGTCGAACATCTTTTCATGTGCCTCTTGGCTATTCGTATGTCTTCTTTAGATGAATACCTATTCAAGTTCTTTACCTATTTAATTGGTTTACCTTTTTGTTGTTTAATTGTAGGAGTTCCAGATACTTAAACCCTTATCAATATATCGTTTGAAAATCTTTTCTCCCATTCTGTAGGTTGTATTTTTACTTTCTTAATAATATCTTTTGATGCGTAGAAGTTTTTCATCTCAAGTCCAGTTTATCTAATTTTTCTTTTGTTGCTCATGATTTTGGTGCCATATCTAATAATACTGTCAAATCCAAGGTCGTAAAGATTTAACCCTATATTTTCCTCTGAAAATTTTATGGTTTAACTTTTATATTTAGGTCATTGATCCATTTTGATTTTTGTATATGGTTTGAGGTAGGGTGCAATGTCATTTCTTTGCATGTAAATTTCCGGTTGTATCATCATCTGTTGGAAAGACTATTCTTTCCCTATAGAATGGACTTGGCCCCCTTGCTGAAAATTAGTTGACCATAGATGTGTAGGTTTATTTCTTGTATTTTGTTGGTCTGTATTAGTCTGTCCTTTTATCACCATCACGCCGATTTGGTCATTATACTTTTGTAGTAAGTTTTGAAAATAGGAAATGTGAGTCCAACAATTTTTTTCCTTTGTTTCAGGACTATTTTGGCTATTCAGGGCCCCTTGAAATGAAACAGTGTTGGATTTTGTCAAATGCCTTTTCTGTATCAACTGAGATGATCATGTATTTTTTTTCCACTTTGTTCTCTTAATGGGTGTTACACTGATTGACTCCCATATGTTGAACCCACCCTGCGTTCTAGGAGTAAATCCTCCTTAATAATCATGGTATGTAATACTTTTAATATACTGTTAGATTCAGTTTGCTAATATCTTGTTGAGGGTTTACATATATTTTCATAAGAGGTATTGGTTTGTAATTTTTTTTTTTCTGTGATGTCTTTAGCTTGGTATCAGGATAATGCTCATCTCATAGAACGAGTTGGGAAGTATTTCCTTCTGTTCCTTGAAATAGTTTGAGAAGAATTGGTGTTAATTGTTCTTTAAAAGTTTGGTAGAAATTCAGCAGAAAAGCCATTGGCCTGGCCTTTTCTTTGGTGGGAGGTTTTTGGTGGCATAGTCAGTCTCTTTATTTGTTATTGATCTGCTCAGATTTTCTGTTTCTTCTTGAGTCAGTTTATGTAATTTGTTTTTCTAGGAATTTGTCTGTTTCATCTAGGCTATTAATAACTTGTTGATGTGCAGTTGTTCATAGTTTTCTCTTATCCCTTTTCACTTTTAAGTTTGATACTAATGTCCTCACTTTCATTTCTGATTTTAGTTACTTACCGTCTTCTCTTTTTTGTTCTTCTCATTCTAGCTAAAGGTTTGACAATTTTGTTGATGTTTTCAAAGAAGCAACTTTTGGGGTTTATTGATTCTGTTTTTCTATTCTCAATTTTTTAAAATCTCATCTCTAATATCATTATACCTTTGCTAGCTTTAGATTTCATTTTCTCTTTTTTTGGTTCATCAAGGTAGAAAAATCAGTTATTGATTTGAGATCTTTTTTAAAAAAGTAGGTGTTTATGCTGTTAATTTCCTTCTGAGTACTGCTTTTGCCATATCTGATAAGTTTCAATATGTTTTGATTTTATTTTCATTCATCTCAAGGTATTTTCTAATTTTTCTTGCAATTTCCTCTGTGACTCATTGGTTTTTTTAAGAGTGTTTAATTTCCACATATTTGTGAATTTTCCAGTTTTCCTTCTGTTGATTTTTGGCTTAATTGCACTGTGGTTGCAGAATATACTTTGTATGATTTCAGTCTTTTTAAATTTATTGAGATTCGTTTTGTGGGCTAACATGGTCTCTTCTGGACAGTGTTCCATGTACACTTTAGAAGATTGTGTATTCTATTGTTGAGTAGAGTGTTCTGTACATGTGCGTTAGATCTAGTTTATGTGTTTTACAGATGATCCATTTCCTCATTTATCTTCTGTCAGTGTCTATCCATTATTGAATGGGATGTACTGAAATCTGTTATTTTAGAGCTTTCTATTTCTCCCTTCAGTTCTGTCTTGTTTCCTATATTTTGGGACTCTGTGTTTGGTGCATTTATGTTTATAGTTGTTATATCTTTTTGATGAATTGATCTTTTTATCAATACATAGCATCCTTTATCTCAATTCAACTTTAATAATATAATTGATATTAAGCATATTTAAGAAAGTTACTTTAGAGTCTTTGGATAGCAAGTACAATGTCTGGCCTTCTCAGGGACATGTTCTGTCAGTTAATTTTGTTCCTTTGAATGGATTACACTTTTATGTTTCTTTGTATGCCTTGTGATTTATTTTTTTGAAATTTGGATGTTTGAAAGTTATAATGTTTTGTCTCTGGAAATCACACTTTCTCCTTTCCCCCAGGTTTGCTTTTTGTTTGTTTCTTGTTGTTTTTGATTGTATGTATATCTTTTTTTGTCAAGTAACTTTTGCCAACTATTTTTGTAGGGACTGTATTCCATGTCATGTATGGTCACCGAAGTCTCTGTTTCTTTTTCTTTTTCTTTTCTTTCCTTTCTTTCATGACATCCTACCATTGAATGCAAGTCTTTGTTTCTTAGCTTGTGTTCTAGTAGTGTTTTGACGAGATTTCTTTAACTGCCAGGAGCTAAAAAACAAACAAACAAAAATACTTCCAATCTTTGCAGATTGGCTCTTTGCTGGGGCCCTCCTTTAAGAGTTAGCCAGACTTGCACCTAGCCTAGCATTTAGCTTAACCCTTAAGATCTCAGGTTTTTTTCTGAGCATTTATACTGCCCTGGCATGCGTGTGGCTTTCTAAATTCCCCCATACATATGCATGCTTTTGATTGCTGTAATTTCCCAAGGAAACTCCCTTCTTGTTTTTTCCTCCTAGGCCTCAGGTGGTCTATTGTATGTTGTAACTGTAATCCTAACTCAGGTGTCTGTAGATTGTTCATCTGCTTTATAGTGGTTTTGAGCAATGCCAACCACTTTTTCAGCCTGGGGGTGTTTCTGGTTAGGCATGCACTTTGCATCAGTTCTTCAAGTATCCCTGACAAGTTAGAATGGAGTTACCCAATAATTCATAAATACGTTCTGCTTTGCTCCTTTAAGCACCAGAAACCAGGTTCCCATTTTGGGCCCATGAACTGTTACCAGACTGGGAGGTGCTAGGGCAAGAGCCAATAAAAATACTACAAAGCTTTTCTATCATTTTAAGTTATCTTTTTCTTGATTCAGTGTTCAGTTGACTATTTTCCAGAGTCCTGACAAACTTAGTTCTAACAGTTGGTGCTTGTTTTTTTTTTTTTTTGATACTTCAGGTATGAGGGGGTGGATGGGCGCAATTGGAACTTCCTACTCTGCCGTGTTCTGACATCACCCTGCTGGACTTTGTCCTCTTGCAGTAGTCTGTTTCAAACCCACAGCAAGGCCGGGCGCGGTGGCTCACGCCTGTAATCCTAGCACGCTGGGAGGCTGAGACAGGCGGATTGTTTGAGCTCAGGAGTTCGAGACCAGCCTGAGCAAGAGCAAGACCCCGTCTCCACAAAAAATATAAAGAAATTAATTGGACAGCTAAAAATATATAGAAAAAATTAGCCGGGCATGGTGGCGCGTGTCTGTAGTCCCAGCTACTTGGGAGGCTGAGGCAGGAGGATCGCTTGAGCCCAGGAGTCTGAGGTTGCTGTGAGCTCGGCTGCCGCCACGGCAATCACACTAGCCCGGGCAACAAAGTGAGACCCTGTCCCAAAAAAAAAAAAAAAAAAAAAAAAAAAACCCACAACGAGCATCTCCTTCTACCACTTCTGCACATTCGGCTGATAAGAGGTGCCCCGTTGCCTTCCAGGCCCTCTTCCCGTGACAACCTGGCAATTACTTCAGTTTCTGTCACTCTATTTTCAGTATAATTTTTAACCTGAATACTAGTGTTAATATTTTCCATATCAAAATTAGGTTAAATAAGCATTAAATTAAATACAACTAAATACTAGATTTTTGAAAAAAGCTTTGGTGTTGTCTTTGTCCATTCTGGCTGCTGTAACAGAATGGCTGTTATAGCAGCCAGAATGGACAAAGACTGGGCTGCTTATAAACAACAGACATTTATCTCTTCCAGTTCTTGGGAATTAGATTTCAATGTATGAAATTTGGGGACACAAACATTCAGACCATAGCAGATGACTTGTGATCTTTATGATGACATATTAAGGCCAAGTTTTTGGAATTTTTTCCCCGTGTGGAAACATGCTTGTGAAATGACTCAAGACAGTGGTAAATGTGATTGGGTTTATATGTAACTTTGTTGTTATGCATTTCCTGGCAAAACTGATGTACAACTAAAGATGGTCTTTTGTCTCTCTGGTGAATAGTATGCCTTTGTAATCAGTTTGCAAATATGGAAAGTTAGAGTCATTTGACAAAACATTAAACAGTGACCACTGCATGTGGCTTTTTAAGAACTTTCTGTCTTTTCAGGTAACATGAGAATAGTAAAAGACAGAATTCAGAAGATGATGAATTCTAGCATTATACATGAGCTAGAAATGACCATCTGCACAAGAGTTTGAGGCCCTGGATGTGAGATGTGTAGTGTCTTTCTGGTGTTTCTTGGCTTCTTTTATCTTGGATGAATCATTTTGATACTGAATTGGGATTCGTTAATTTTTCAGGAGTACAACTGAAGAGTAAACACACTGCATTTATTCTGAAGACCAAATTGGGGAAAAAATATAGAAACAGTTGCTAATAAATTATGATTCCGACTTAATTGAATCTAAGGGTACTGTTACCCCGGAGTGTGTGCCGTCTTCCCAGGCATCTCTCATTGCCCTCACCTTGTTTGTCCAGGCTTAAACTAGAAACATAATTTGATTAAAATTCTCCCTAAAACCATGAAAGTTAGTGAGCTGCACTTCTCTGCTTAAAATAGTTAAAGCCAAGGGAAAGTTTGGATTACTTAGTATTGACTTGTTGCTTCAGGGGATTTTCTTGGATTCAAGGCTTGTTTTAACCCCTGTCCTTTGATGTACTTATACACACATTATCTCCTTGGAACCTCCTATTAGTGAGGGGAAGTGAGATGGGCAGGTAGGGCTACCTTTATTTTACAGATTTGTAAACAAAGCTTCAGTGCCGTTGTTTCTTAAGTCAGTGGTGGTGTTGGTATAGGAGACAGGTCTTAGGTGTCCAAGGCTGACATTCTTTCTAATATTGCACATCTAACAAATGGATGTTGAGAAATAATTATGTGGTTAGAGAAGAACAGTATAATTAGAAATTAGCAATGGAAAAGAAAAGGGATTCCCTAAGAGTCAGAGACCCACCTGTTACGGCATATGTGTGTGTGTTTGCGTGTGCATTTTTGTGTGTATGTATATCTGTGTGTGTTTTTAAAATTTATTTTGGCCATACACCTTATAATTTAACGCTTGGTCCTTCTGAAAATAAGAAAGCCATATGTGTTTTAAAATAGTGGCTTAAAGCAAGAACCTCTTGAATTTTCACTTCATTTCCTTTTTTTCCCCTTTTTTTCCTTTCAGGTCTTTTATTTTCCCCACAGGAATCCATAGGGGAGAAGACTTAGAATAACATAAACGTAGGGGCCGTGAAACTGAGGGGAAAGGGCTAGCGACAGCCCTGAGTGAGTGCTGGGAAAAGAGCCTGAACCCCAGGGGTGGAGAAAAGGAAAAGTCTAGCGAGTACCTGAGTAATTGACCTGGTTCCTAGCGGCTGCTATGACACACAATTGCAGAGTTTGAGATTGTAAAGGATCAGAGAGCTGTGGGCTCTGCTTGAGGCACTTTCAAACCTCACTGCTCTGCCTGAATTGAAGTCGACGCCTGCGGGATGATTGACTTCCTGACTTTCTGGCAGTGAGTAGACAGACCCAGGAGGGAAGCGGGCAGGAAGCAGTGCTGGCCTGGCCCTCTTCATCTTCCCCCATTGGAGACAGGGGGATTGCACACGTGAAACCCACGTGAGAGTGACTCCCCAAAACTCATTTCCAGTTAACCGTTGAGAAGCATGTGTCAGAGGCCAGGCACTGTGGCTCATGCCTGTAATCCCAGCAATTTGGGAGGCCAAGGCGGTATCACTTGAGGCCACAAATTTGAGACCAGCCTGAGCAACATAGGGAGACCCCATCTCTACCAAAAAAAAAAAAAAAAATTAGCCGTGCCTGTAGTCCCAGCTACTTAGGAGGCTGACTTGAGCCCAGGAGTTTGAGGCTGCAGTGAGCTATGATGACATCACTGCACTCCCGCCTGGCAATACAGGAGACCTGTCTCAAAAACAAAGAGAAAAAGCACATATCCGGAACTTACCAAGATAGCTGGGTTGAGGGATGCTTGTCTTTTTGACGTCTCATTCTACTTTTGGCCTACGTGCATTTTTCAGTGAGGGCTGGGTCTACAGAGAAGATTTAGAACAAAGTAAAATTCCAACCATTCATTTAGCGTTGGGACCTCAGTCAAGCTACTGAACTATTTTTGCCTCAGTTCCTCAACTGTTAAATGAGATATCAGTGATTCAGCTACCTGATAGGGAGAATAAATGAGTTTGTGTGCTTAGACAGTGCCTAGCATGAAGTGCTATGTAAATGTTATTGTTAGAAACTAAAAGCAATGAGCAACAGACCATGCAAAGAACAAAACGACATATTCTACTCTGCCTGAATAAGCGCTTCTCCCAAACTCATTCTGTATTTTGTTACTCACTGTTAGTCTTTACATTTTTGCCCTTAGATTTTATTGTAGGGCTTAACTTTATCATGGGCTTTTGTCTCCAGCAGATGCAGGGAAATAGTTACACATGTGACCAAGGAAAGGGTATGGTGTATGCAGATTTAAGTGGATTGTATAAGCCTTTTAATACTGTGTGAAGACCTGGGAAATGACAGTGTCAACAAAGGATACCAAGTCTCTGATGTGCCAGTCACATTTGCCCCGCAGCAGTGATTATTTATGAGAATTCAGTGCATATGGAAATATACTTGGTAACACATTATCCTGGGTAACACATTATCCTGGGTAATACAAGCTGTGCCAATTTTACACAAAACTGTATTTTAAAAAACCACTCCTGTTTGAAAGAATGGTGATTATTAAGACTGACCCTCACAGAGTGTGGCTTAATATTTTCAAACATGTTTATCATTAATTTTTTTGATTTTATAATCATTTTAAGTGGCACTGATTTTATTAGAAAATAATTTTAGGTTATGATCACTTGTTTTTGGTATGGTATTGTATTTATTAAAGGGTTCTAGTTTCCTTGTTTTCATGAATGGGGAAACAAATTGGGTAAAATCACCTTTCTCTTTAAAGAAGAGCTGTTTTCATTTTCCTTAAATGATATTTTTTGAGGTCCACGATCCAAAAAGTTTAGCTAGACTGAGAACAAGGTAAATGACGAATGTGTAAAAATGTCTGTGAAGTCTTAAAATGCTCACCCTGTGTAGTTCTGCTGGGACTTGGCCATTGGAGGTGACATCTTTACCTACATTTGTGCAGTTGATGTATTTGAACCTAAGTGCATCTTACAAGCCTGCCTTCCCTGTCTGTGCACATAGTGGGGGAAACAAAATTGCATAAATAGGATTGAGCACAGGGACCTACGGTTAAAAACACTTAGTTTTTTTCCTGCTGTTGAATGTCACGATGCGGAGCAGGGCCCCTTGACATAAGAGGGATTTGTTGGCCAGGCTCTTAATGGCAAGTAATGAATTAAACACAGAGGTTTTTAGTTGCTCCAGACTTGTGGGGAAAGATAAAGAAACTCTGAGGCCGAGCTTCTAGGCACGGCTCCCAAAAGCTCACTGAAAACCTGGGCTGTCTCTCCTTGCCAAGCCCTGCCTACCGCTGTCAGCCTAGCCGCCCTGAACAGCTTGCCGTGTTCTCCCGCTCGCGGTCCTTGCGCTGTGTTCTGTGCCTGGTGCGCTCAGTCCTCCTCTTTTCTTGGCTGATGCTTCTCATCCTTCAGGCCTGATTCTGAATTTGACTTAAATTTTTACCGATCCTCCCGTCGTAATTGCCCTCAGGCAGTTAGATGCTCCCACTCTGCTTCCGTTGCATCCCGTGTCTCCTGTCGTTGCCCCAGCAGTTTGTCATTGTTCGTTGGTCTGTCTGTCCCCCCGGTGCCGGCATAATACGGTGCTTGAATGCAGGGAGTTGGGTGGGTCAGATTTGAAAAGTCGCTAATCACACATCTGAAGCTTTATTATCAAGAAATAGATGTCAGTTGCTGACTTTTAAGTTGTAATTTATAGTTTTTGTAATTATAATGAACTCCAAAGACTTTTGCTCTGATTTGAGTGTAACACCCTGATAACATGTCTAATGTAACTTAATGGAGATTGGATAACTGGTCTGTTTGCTAATAATTTTTTGAAGTTTGGAAAGAATCTGAGAGGTGTGTAACTGGGTAAAAAGAGACTCTTGAAAAACAAAATTTTTATTTTTGAATAACTTTAGGTTTTCAGAAAAGTTGTAAATGTAGCACAGAGAGTGTCCATATTCTCCTCGCTCAATCATCCCTGTTGGTAACATCTTACGAGGCCATGGCGCGTCTGTCCCAGTGAAGACACCGCCGTCGGTGTGTTACTGTCAGACCCCAGGCTTAGTTTGGATGTGACCAGTGTTTCCTTTCGTGACTTCTTTCCGTTCCAGGGTTCAGTCTGGGGCCAGCTCGCACTTTGCTGATGTCTCCTTAATGTGCTCTGGGCCGTGACGGTGTCTCAGTCTGTCTGTACTTCGCATGGCCCTGGCAGTTTGGAGGCGTACTGGTCAGGCATTTTGTAGAATGTCCCTCAGTTTGGGTTGGTCTGGCGCTTTTCTCATGATGAGGCTGGGGTTATGGATTTGTGGAAACAATACCCCAGCTGAGACATGCCCTTCTTAATACATCGCACCAGGGGTGCATTATAGTCACATGACCTTATACGTGACGTTAATGTTTATCACTTGGTTACGATCGCGTTTGCCAGGTTTCCCATGGTAAAATTATTCTCTTTCAAACCTTTACCCATTCTCCTCTCTTCTTTGGAAGCAAGTCACTGAGTCTAGCCCACCTTCAGGGACTCTGCGGATGTGTGCGCACGTATGTGTGTGTGTGTGCATGTGTGTGTACGTGCTTCTGCGTGTGCGGTGGTGGGGCATTAAGCTCCACCTCCTGGACCAGGGAGTATTCGCATATGTCACTGAGAATTCTGTAAGCGAGATTCATCTTTTGTTGCCCCAAAATACATATTTCGATTTACCACTGTGCAGTCACTTTGTAGTATATTGATGACAATTTTGTAGACATTTAATGAGTGTTTCCCATGTGCCAGATACTGTGCTAATTTTTAACTTCTTTGGGGGCACATGCCTCTTCGAGAAACTGATAATTGCTCTAGACTTCTCCAAAAACATTAAGATATACAAAATTTTGCATATAATTTTAGGGATTTCACAGAACAGTGTCCTCCAGTCAGCGCAGTTGAAGAGACATGCAGCAAGGAAGTAGAACAGGAT
Source organism: Avahi laniger (assembly GCA_963575035.1). NCBI lineage: Eukaryota > Metazoa > Chordata > Mammalia > Primates > Indriidae > Avahi > Avahi laniger. The sequence continues at coordinate 9,608 of CAUYSK010074251.1, read as the reverse complement.
GTGTTGCTATCGGGGAGCAGTTTGTTTTATTTTGGATGAGAGGCTCCAGAGAGATGTCATTTGCATTTGGCCTTGAAGAACGAGGAAAAGTTAAATCAACAAAAGGTTGGAAAAGCATTCTAAGCAGACAGAACAAAACCAACAAAGACCTATGCAGGATACACGGTGTGTTTTGGAATTGGTGCAATTTCTGATCTTGTCACAGTAAAGGACGGAGTGGGTGGGAAAGGGGCGGCTGGATAGAAAATTGGAGAGGCGGGAGAAGCCAGAGTGGAAAGAGAATCGGATAAGCTTCTCAATTTATAAATTTTAAAATGTTTAAATGACTTTAATTTTGTACATAAATTATTTTCATCTTTGGTTTCATGGCTTAGTGATTACTGCTTCGCTTGCATCACAGACGCCTGAGTTCAGGAGTGAGTAGGAGGTGCAGAGAGGCAGGCTGCTTTGTGAAGAAGTTTGGGAGCGAGAAGGCTGGGAGAGATCGGGGTGCCCAGAGAAGTCTGTTGAGTTGTAAGTTGGGGGAGATCTGAGTGTGTTCAGATGAAAAGAAGGCACCAGTAGGGAAGGAAAGCAGGTAGTTGAAATAAGTCTCCTGCAAAGATGCAAGGGTTGATCTTGCACAGAATAGATACTTCATTACGTCAGGGGAGAATGAGGAAATAATCTAATTGTACTTAGTTGCTTGTGTAGGTTGTATTTAGAACGATCAGACTCATACAAAACCGTTGGCTTATAGGTAAGTTCAGCTCTGACCTCAGCTTCCGTCTTGCTCTTACTGTGTTCAGTGTGCTTATTTAATTCCTTCTGTTAGTGTATCTAAAGTCTTTGCTAAGTTCTGGTGTTTGTGCTCTTGATGTATTAGGTTGAGGTAATTTAAGGATATAGAATAAATAAATAAAAGGGTCAAAAATATATGTAATGTGAGAAACTTTACAGCTTTTCCTTATACTTTGGGCTACAGGCTTTGGCCAGAGCAGTCACTCTGTCTTCATGATTTTTTTAGGGTGCTGGGGGAAATGAAGTTAAGAGTATGGTATTCTGTCTTGTTCTAAATAGTTTATTTAGAAATGAATTCAGCTAGGTCTGCACTTAATGAGTCCTCATTTGACATTTTCTTTTCCTCTTAATAGTTTTAACTATAAGCTATGAAGATGACTAATTTTATGGTGACTTCTTTTATTTCTTTTCTTATAACTTAGACCATAGTGTTAATCATTAATTTCTAATCTGATAAATACTATTTATAAAGAAATTGAACCTTTTATGAGGGAAATTGTTCCTAAATAAAGCATTAAAATTTAGTACATGTTCGAACATAGATTTGACTCTATGCTTAACAAAAAGAGGTTTTGAGTTGTTGTAAAGCCCTTTGGGCATGATATTAATTGACTTTGGAAATTAATTTAAAATGAAACATCATTAGGCAGCCATTACATTTGCATTTATATTCTTTCTGCTCTAAATTCTTAGTGAAAACAGACTCTTCACTCAAAAATGCTCAAAAACTGCATACTGAAGTTTTATCGTTGAGAACTGTCTGGTATTGGAATTATAAATAAGCAACTCACTTTAAAGAAAGTTTTCTTTTGTGATGGATTTTTGCAAAGAACTATTAATACAGTTACATAATTTGTACTGATAATAGCCTTCGATGCCTTTAGAGTCAGCACCGTTTACACGTCTGGACTCACGCATTCAGCGAGTGAGTGTGAAGGGCTGCGGGTGCAGCAGCGAGCGGAACGACGTGCCTCCTGCTCTCGAGCTCCCGTCTAGCGAGAAGGCACCTTGGAAGAGTGGTCAGGGCTGCGAAAGGGCAGGTGTCAGAAGGGAGTGGGTGTGGGAGGAACCTCATTTGTGGGAAGCCATCAGCAAAGACCTCTCTTCTGTGGGGCGATCTGCGCCCCAGGAATGAGGCGGTCTGCAAGAAGAGTGAGTGAGTGTGCCCAGGAAGGGAGAGTGGGACCTGGCGACTAGGGCCACGTGGTGTGGAAGGCCTTGTAAGGACTTTGGCTCTATCCTGAAGATGCTGGGAAGCCACTGTTGGAAGAAGACAGATTTGCATTTTGCGGAAGATCTCTCTGCAGTGGAGAGGAGTGGGGCGGGATGGAAAATATCAATAGACTGGTGGGAGATTTGAGCAAAGGTGGGGAGGCCGGTTGGGCTTCTGCAGTGCAGACGTTCCTGCGTGCGGTGAGGATGCGTGCTTTGTGAGAACTCCGTGTTAGACTTTGAGAGAGACTGCTGACGTTGTCCAGTGATAACTGTGTATAAAACAAACAGCCTTTGCCGCTTTTAACAAGTATAAAGCTTTATTTGTGTGTATATAGTTCTTGAATCCCATTTAAAGATCCCGAATTCCATTAAGGATCTTTTTCCCGAAGACAATGCTTAACTATTATGAAATCTTTATTGATCTTTTCCTCTTGGGGAAGTTCCTTGTTTATTTTATAAAAAGAGATTTTTTAAATATTCAAATTATAAAGTCTTTGGTCATACTGTTTTTTTTTTTTTTATTTCAGCATATTATGGGGTACAGACGTTTAGGTTACGTATGTTGCCCTTGCCCCTCCCCCCCAGGTCTGAGTTTCAAATATGTCCATTCTTCGGGTGGTGCGCATTGCACTCTTTGTGTAGGTCATACTGATTTAAAAACAATTTTTTCTTACAGTTTTAAAGATATCTGACTACCACTCTGAAATACCTGTCCCTTAATTAACTGGTGAGACAGGGAATTCAGTCTGCCCAAATGTTAAATAGTACCATTTAAAATAGTGTCATTTAGAATTTGGAGACCTGAAGCAAGACAGTAAGGCTGTGGTGACTGTAGCTAAGCCACGTGGAATCTTTTTGAGTAATAAAATTAGCTTGTAAAATCAGCCCAGTTCTGGGGAGCGTGTAGCATCAACACTGGGGGAAGCAGGTGCCAGTTGGGGGCCTCGGGATGAAACTGTGGTCCTGGCCAGAAGAATCCGTTTTGTTTTTGTCTCTAATGAAGCTCAGATAATATGAGGCTGTGCTGCTGGAAAACCTTTTGTATTCCTTGATTTGTCCATCCCTTCGAGGAGGAATGGAAACTTTATATAGCAGATTTATGAAACTATGATAGAATTTTAGAATTCAATTTTGAGTCCCTGCAGGAGTGTAGACTACCCTAGTAAGATTTGAAGAGAAAGAAGTAATGGAAAGAAAAGAGGACAAAGAAAAGGGTACTTTTGTTTTCTCTTAAAGAATAGGAGGGTAGACCATATTTATAGGCAGACAAGGAACCAACAGAAAAGAGAGAGATTACATGTACCCTAGAAACTTATTTTGCAAGAAGTCTAGAAAAACACACTCATTGATAACCTTCCCAGAGTTAGCCACACTGTGAGTTTTCAGGATGTGATCCCCAAGACTGCCTTCACCTCTGACACCAACTGCAAGTCTGGCGTGTTTTCAAAACCACCCTCAGGTTTGATAGTCTGCTAGAAGGAGTCACAGAACTCACTGGGGGCTATCATGCTCGTGGTTGTGGTTTGTTAGAGGGAAAGATACAGATAAATCAGCCAAAGGAAGAGAGACACAGGGCAGAAGGTTCCAAAATGAATCTTTACTTCTCTCCCATGGGGTCTGGACTAGGTTACTGTCCCGCGGTCGATGTGTGACAGTGCACAGCGAGTTGGCCAACCAGGGAAGCTCTCCTCAGCTTTGGTGTCCAGAATTTTTACTGGGGCTTCGTTATGAGGGCTTGACTGACTGATTGCCCATGGGGTTGAACTCAGTCTCCAGGTCTGTTGATACCGTGTGATCCAAAGCCACCAGCCTAAATCACATGGCTTGTCTTTCTGGCTTGGCCCGCCTCCATACTAAGACTGGTATGGCCAACCCAACTCTAAAATGCAGTGTGGCCAGCCCCTATACTAAGCAAGGATAATTCTATTAGACAAGACAGGGATTACCTCCCAGAAGCTGAGGTCCAAGGCCAGATCTCTCTTTGGGCAAAAACAGCTTTTTTACTACACCCATAGGTTTTAAAAGGATTGTCTCAAGTTTTATGTTGGAACTGGTCTTAAAGGGCAAGGGCGGAAGCGGGGAGACCAATTAGGAAGACTCTTTGCAGTAGTCCACAGGGAATGTTGGCTTGATCCCTGGTGGTAGTGGCAGGGTGGTAAGTAGTTGGAGTCTGGAATGTTTCGAAGGAAAGGGCAGCACCATTTGTGGAAGGATTGGTTGTTAGTATGTGAGAAAGAGGGGGAGGAGTCCAAGATACCTCTTGAGGCTTTCGGCTTGAGCAACTGGAAGGATGAAGATCTCATTGCTGAGATTTGGAAAGTCAGTTGTCCATCGTAAGAATTAGATGGTGACCACCACTACCACCACTTAAGAGGAAATCATAAAAGCCAGTCCTGTACTGATGGTATATTGCAAATCATTAAAAGAAAAACACTCCTGTGTTTCACATATTTGGGGAAAAAAATCTGTTTTATAACCATGTCAGGGCTCTGAGAGAACAATAGACCAACTTATATGATGTTACTACTCATACTGATTCCTCTTTAATATTATCAAAGTTTCTAAACTATATTGAGGTATTTTTAATTTCGAAAAGCAACAGTTGTACAATTTTTGGACCTAAAGTTATTCAACCTATTGAAACTGGTCACATTTTCAGAAATTCTTGTTCTGTGTATTGTACAGGGTACGTTCCTGAGTAATTTCATATTTCTTCATTTCTAACAAAGGCCGTGGTTTCTTCATACTCTCTATTGACCCAGTAAATTGATTTATTTGGGTCAATTGAGAGTAGTTATCCAATGGAAATGTTAATACTGAGCTCAGTTGTTCGAGTGGCTTTTCTTCTGCTTTCATGTGGTTGTACACGGCCTCCGTGTCTTCATTGACTTACACTGTGATTGCCGGCAGTTATAATGCACCGGATAATGTGGAATAATCTATTTGAATTCTAATTATAATTCAAAAATCAGTAATTACATTCTTGCAAATAACCAGATTTAGTTAGTGTTACTCTGGGGTCATCGTCAGAATGCCAGGTCGTTTGTTTATATCAGTACGTAGCTGGTCATCTCTGACAGGTCTGTCAGGAGTTTGGGCTATTTTGAAGCCTTAGTGACCCAGTCATATTTCTGCTGAATTATGGAAAGTAAACTGTTGGCTTAGGACTGCATAGGAAGCTTCTCCTCATTGGGAATTGTGTGTGACTAGATGATTGTGTGTTTATATCAGTGGTTGAAAGGAATAACCGGAGAAGAAACATTCTGCACAAAGCTAACTGAAGATCAAATTGTCGTTTCTTGGCTTTGTATTTTAGTTTTCTGAGTTTCTAACTCAATTCTGTTCACTTGTTATACGAAAGCAAACAGATTAGTGAAATAAAGCAGTTAGGTGTTATTGAAGTTAGAAAGAGAATGAGAATCTTTGTTCAAAATAACATATTTATTAGGCAAAAGTTCAGTGAAAGCTCTTCAGGTGCAAGAAATCAAGTCCTGGCAGGAACAAATTGTTCTAAAGTGGTGGGCGCATTTTCCTTTCCTTTCTCCTTCCCTTCCTCCCTCTATCCTTCTCATGATTTACTGTATATCTAAGTTTTAACAACCTGCTAAATGCATTAGCTTAGATTTTTAAAAATGTGTTCAGCCTTGAATGTTGTAGATAAGACCAGTGATATGCCAGGGTATTTCCTGGAATTGGAGACTGGAGAGCCTTCCCCAGAACGTGGCAGGGCGGACCATTGTAGACACTTAGGTTGATTCCATGTCTTTGCTATTATGAATAATAGTGCTGCAGTAAACTTAGTGCGCCTGCGGGTGCAGGTGTCCCTTTGATACACTGATTTCTTTTCCTTTGGATACATACCCAGTAGTGGGATTGCTGGATTGTATGGTAGTTCTATTTTTAGTTTTTTGAGAAATCTCCATACTGTTTTCTATAATGGCTGTACTAATTTATATTCCCACCAACATTAATAGTTTTTGTTTAAATGTTGTGAAGCATAGGCATTATTAAAATATTTTCATCTCATTAGTTTTTTTATATTTTTCACATTATAAAATGTGATGCAATATGATTTTAATATAGAACCATTTTGAACATGAAATGTAGAGAGCAAAAATTCCTTGTAATTTCACCCTCGCTAAAATAACCACTATTAAAAGTTTGTTGACTATCCCCTATATTTTTTCTTATCTACTTTTATTTTATAGAAATGGGACTATACATATTATTTTACAATTTGGCATTTTAACATCTTGCATGTGTTTCTGTATCAGTATATAACTACATTCCATTGTATCATAATTTGTTAAAACAATTCTTTATTGAAAACATTTATTTGATTTCTAATTTTTTTTCATGAATATAAGAAGTTCTTCAGTGAATTCTTGGTATATATTTTGTATTTGTACCCTAACCCTAGCAAGGTTAGTTTTTAGTAGGATAAATATTTTTAGATTTCAGGATACAAGGATAAAACACAATCTAAAATAGTTAGCAATTTGCATTTCCTTTAAAGAGGTATTATTATTAATCTTTTAGCCTTTAATTTCTCTTAGCAATATTTAGTAATTCTCAGTGTAAAGTTCTTGTGTATCTTTTGTCAGATTTATCTGTACATATTTCCTATTTTTTTGTACTGTTGTTAATGACATAATGATCTACGTAGAAATTCCTGTAGCCTCTATAAAAAAAAAAGCTCCTATAACTAGTAAGTGATTTAGCAAGATTGTAGGATACGTCAATATAAAAAAAATTGTATTTCTATAAACTAACTTTGAACAAAGTAAAAATTGATAGATTTGTAGAAATCTACAGATAAATTTTGTAACAAGGCACCTTGGTGTAGATCTTTTCATTCTTTGCCTCTTGACCTTTTCAGCAAAGAAAAATTATCTTTAGTTTTGGGAGCTTTTCTAATACAAATTGAGTATCTCTTATCCTAAAATGCTTGGGACCAGAAGTGTTTTGGCTTTTGGATGTTTTGGAATTTTTGAATATTTGCGTTATACTTACTGGTTGAGTATCCCTAATCCAAAACGTGAAATGCTTCAATGAGAATTTCCTTTGAATGTCATGTTGGTGTTCCAAAGTTTTGGATTTTGGAGCATTTTGGATTTTAGAGTTTCAAATTAGGGATACTTAACCTGTACTTTTTCCGTTTTTTTGCCCCTCCCACTCTTTCTTTTTGGAGTGTCAAACTTTGTCAAAACTTGTCTTTGTTTTAGGGTATGAACAAGGTAGGGCTCTGGATATTAGGACTTTTATTTCATTCTCTTGTGGAGTCAAAATGGAAGGTAGTTTTTGAATGCTTCGGGTAGGGCACTGAAGGCAGACGGAAGGGCCTGGGCAGCTCGCCGCTTTGCCCTCACCCTAGACCCGGCTCCATATGTGGACAGCAGATACCGGGACGTCTGCCTGGGTGAGCGAGGGGCATTTGGCCATATGTAATTGCCGGGGGGACGCATCGGGGAATGCAGCTGCTCTGTAGTCCCGCCCGTCACCAGTCCTCCTAGCTCCGTGCTGCCCCTTGGTCTCCAGCATTTCCTGACTTTCCAGTGTTCTGAGTTTTGAGTCTGCGTCCTTCCTCTTCACTTTTTTCCCAGCAGACTCCTCCATCTGCTTTCCGCCATCTCAAATGTAGCCGTCTCTCAGCCGGTATCATAGTTGCTCCTATTATCTTTCCTTCTGGGTTTATACCCTCTTGTTCCTTTACTTTAGTTGAAGTTTTAGGAGGGAGCAGAGAAGACCTCTAAAGCCTGCTGTATGTAAACACACATGCACACACACATCCCTTTTGATTGTGTAATGAAACCACATTAAATAAATGTATAGCTGTATGGACTGAATTGTTTCCCCCCCACCGCCCGATTCATATGTGAAGCCGTGTCTCCCAGTGTGACTTTATTTGGAAATAGGACTTTTAAAGAGGTAACTAAGGTTAAATGAGGTCATAAGGGTGGGTCCTAATCCAGTGTCACTGGTGTTTTTATAAGAAGAGGAGGAGACACCAGGGATGTACATCCACAGAGGAAAGGCCATGTGAGGACAGAATGAGAAGCTGCCTGTCTGCAAGGCAAGGAAAGAGACCACCGCAGAAACCACCCTTATCGCCACCTTGATCTTGAACTTCAGCCTCCAGAACTGTGGGAAAATCAATTTCTGTTGTTGAAGTCACCCAGCCTGTGGTATCTCGTTACGGCAGCCCACGCAGACTAATACAGTTGCTTAGCAAATTAGTATAAAGCGAATGCCCTTGTGCCCACCACCCAGAACCACACCAGGAAACTGGAAGCTCCTCCATATGTCCCATCCCCGTCACAGTCCCTTCCCTTCCTCCAAAAGTGACCACTATTCTGATTTTCCGAATGCTTGCTTCTTTATAATTTCTTTACAGTTTCTTCACCCTAGTGTACATCTCTAAACACTGTAATTTAGTTCTGCCAATGTTTTTAAACTCTGTCTTTTAAGTCTCTTTTAGTCTGTAGGTATCACTGCAGCCATTTAACCCATGTTTCGCCAGTCTGCACCCCGCTGGTGTAATTCTGCATGTTCCTCTCTTCTCTTGTATTTCTGCAAATTGGCAGCTGAATCCAGTTGCTTGATCAGATTTGGGTTTAATCTTTTTGGCAAAATTATATGTCGTGATGTTTTGTTTTTTGTCAAAAGGCATTGAAATGTCGGGTTTTCACTCCTTCTTTGTGTTAGCTATTGATGCTCAATGCCCAGATTTATTAATTCATTAGGGCTTGTAATATGCTGATATTTGAATTCTTTCACTTTGTTTTCATTTATTAACTGGAATAATTGTATAAGAAGATGCTTTTCCTCATCTACTATTTGGTTGTTGAGTTTATTTAGGAAAGTCAGGATAAGTGTTTGATTCTTTTCTTTTGTTGATACAATTTTCAAGATAATGAATTGATTACCTGTCATCCTCAGATGGTGGCCAATTCATTTAATTTCTTTTCTTTTTAAAATATCGTCGTGATGTCGGGGATTTCAACACAGTTGGCAAGTTCCCATCCATCATGGTTCTCATCCTTACTGAAGCTCAGACTTTGCCATCTCTGGCCAACAGGAACCTCCTTAAATTGATTCCTGAGTACTTTTGATCTGACCTTAAAAGCCCTTGATAGCTTTCTTTTTTTTTTTTTTTTTTTTTTTTTTTGAGACAGAGTCTCACTCTGTTGCCCGGGCTAGAGTGAGTGCCGTGGCATCAGCCTAGCTCACAGCAACCTCAAACTCCTGGGCTCAAGAGATCCTCCTGCCTCAGCCTCCCAAGTAGCTGGAACTACAGGCATGCGCCACCATGCCTGGCTAATTTTTTTTTTTCTATATATTTTTAGTTGTCCAATTAATTTCTTTCCAATTTCAGTAGAGACGGGATCTCACTCTTGCTCAGGCTGGTTTCGAACTCCTGAGCTCAAACAATCCACCCGCCTCGGCCTCCCAAAGAGCTAGGATTACAGACGTGAGCCACCACGCCCAGCCCCTTTGATAGCTTTCTTGCTGTCTAGTATGTCAAGATGTTTCAGGTTTATTGTTACATTTCTTGCCCAGACCTAGAACCAGCCATTTATTCAAGATATCCTGATTTTATTTAATCAGAAAAG